>CAUYSK010007579.1:0-15033 GCA_963575035.1 Avahi laniger | reverse complement strand
GAGGCCGAAGCGGGCGGATCGTTTGAGCTCAGGAGTTCGAGACCAGCCTGAGCAAGAGCGAGACCCCGTCTCTACTAAAAATAGAAAGAAATTAATTGGACAACTAAAAATATATAGAAAAAATTAACCGGGCATGGTGGCGCACGCCTGTAGTCCCAGCTACTCGGGAGGCTGAGACAGGAGGATCGCTTGAGCCCAGGAGTTTGAGGTTGCTGTGAGCTAGGCTAACGCCACGGCACTCACTCTAACCAGGGCAACAAAGTGAGACTCTGTCTCAAAAAAATAAATAAATAAATAAATAAATAAAGGCATTGTGAGGCGCTGAGCAGATCTCTCTTCCCTACTACAAAGCCCCATTGTATTAATCCTTCCTGGAATAAAATCTTCTTTACTGTCTTAAAAGAAAAAGGCATTGTGAGATCACATATAAAAAACATGTTATTATTTTGCTATTTGCAATAATCAAATTCTGGAAACTACCTAAGCGTCTGACCACAGGTTAAATGAACAAGACTTTAAGAATTATGGATTCTGAAGTAAAATTCAGTGGAAATCAAGCAGGGGGAGATGGGAAGAGGGGATGGGCACAAATCTACCTCATGGGTACAATGAACACTATCTGGATGATGGGGGCATTTATAACCCTGAATCGAGCATAACAAAAGTGATCCATGTAACCAAAAACATTTGTGACCCCATGATATTTTGAAATTAAAAAAAGAGATGGAAAAAAAACAATTATGGATTCTATCATTTACCTCTTCCTCTTCCCCATAATTTGACGTATTTTTAGGGTTTATGTGCAAGAAGTTATTTTTAAAATGTTTATAAGGTCACCTTTTCAAAAGAGTCTAAAATGTCTTTCATGGTTTTCGTTGTTTTTTTAAAATTTAGACCTTTTTTGGTAGGGATATATAACTTGAGATGGCATTGTTATGGTTTGGAAATTTTATTTATCTGATTCTTCATCTCAAAATAACAGTGCCTTCAGATCCTGAAAACTCCACTAGTTGCCTCAATTTCTTTTTATGCTACTAGACGTTATGTACCTTCATCAACGGGAGAAGTTCAGACTTCATCCTTTTCTCTTTGCTATGCTTCACATCTTCACAAATCAGCAACTCTATCACTGCATTCCAGGTACATAAAGCCAAGTTTTAAAAATAGGAATGAATTGAGTTTTTTTCCCCATTTAACAAAATTTGCTTTAAAAGTAGCAGAAAAAATAATCCCAAATCAATCCATTACATGTAAATGTTATTTTACATTTCTATGGTACTTTTTGTTTTCATTGGATTTTAAGTTGCAAAAGCGACATTCTGTTCCACTGTGGTAACATAATGCTTTTTCAAAGGAGGAAACCGACCCCTCAGAGTGTTAAATATCCTGTCTGTAGCTGTACAATGAACATGGCAGAGACAAAATTAGAACTCAGAGTTTCTAAGTTTTGTTTTCTTTCATCTGCTCCTCTTTTATGTATTAAATTCTCAAATTAAAACAAGAAAAGAATTATGGATTCTAAAGCTAGAAAATGCTATGATATCATCAGTCAAAAAGGTAGAATGTAAAATTTCACATGCTATATAATTACAACTGTGTTTAAAAAACACCTATGCATGGAAAAATTTGGAAGAAAATACATCAAACTATGAACATGATTTATTTGGGGAGTGTGACATCTTAGGTGACTTGGATTTTTCTACTTGTCTTCATTTTCCAAAGTTCCTTTAGTGAGAAAGTATGTATTACATATAGAGTGGAAGAAGTTTTAAATAGATGTTCAGTGAGGACAAAAGAGGTGTTGCCCACTGTGGCGGACTGACGGGAAAGTCTGAGCCCCTCATGGCGACGGTGCAGTGGGGGTGGATGGAAAGGCCCTCTGAGTGCAAGCGTGAAGGGGTGGGGAAAAGATGACTCTCCTGCAGAGAGGGCGGCTTGAGGCTGGGGGTGTCGCTGTGTGGAGACTGGGGTGCAGGGGCAGAGTGGAGACTGCTGGGCTTTAGAGTGCATCCCCTCTCTCTTCAGAGCCAATTCAGGGGGTAAATAATTAGGATCAATCACACATTTTTTTTTAAACTAGCGATCAAAGTGGGGACAGCAGATCTGGAGTCTGGACACTCAATAAATTCTGTTCCCAAGCCAGCTGCAGAAAGAGGCTTCCCACTCACGAGCTCAACGTGCAGGCAAAGGAAACCACCAATGTGAGAAGTCACCACTTTGCAGGCCCACCACACGCAGCCCCCAGCAGCCCCCAGAGTTGTGTGGTTCGGAACTTGTGAGGTGTGAATAAACAGGGCTGGGGAACCTGCAGTCCCTAAGTGCAGCTTTTTGAGTGAATCCAAATTTTACAGAACAAATCCTTTTATTGAAAGGGGTGCACCAGAGAAAGCTGAAGCTTTTCTTGCATCCTATGGTGCTTGAAAAAGAATAATCTTGAAATCAGAAGGCTGCAGTTTCCCCACCCCTGCAAGGCATTCACTCTTTCATTTGTTCCTGCATGCATTCATTCATTTACTCACTTAGCAGTACTTACTGAGTACCACTAAATGCCAGGCACTTATCCTGCATGCTGGGAATACAACAGTGAGCCAAAAAAAGAGCTCCACCTTCAGGGTGTTTACATTCTAATGAGAGAAGCCAACACTCAAATATCCTTCAAATAACATGGCAGCAGTGATGATTGCTGTTAATATGAAAGAGAGGTGATAACCTGTAATACAAAATTTTCTTATGGTTAAGGAAAGTGTCTCTAAAGCGGTGAAGACTGAGCTGAGATCTAAAGGTAAGTAAGAGCTTCTTACAAAAACTGGGGAGGGTAAAAGTCACCTTCTATGAAGAGGGCAAAGCCTGTGCAAAGGCCCTGTGGTGTGAGGACCTAAAAGAATGAAAGTCCAAGTGGCTGGACCAGAGAAAGTTGTGCCTCAAAAATTCGATTAGTTGCAGTATGAGAAACAGGTTGTAAAGGGTCAAGGCTAGATGCAGGGAAACTACTCATAAGGCTATTACAGTGGTCCAGGAAAAAGGTGATGACAGGTTGGACAAGGATGGTAGGATGGAGATGGAGAGGGAAGGACGTAGGAGCCAAGGAAAAACTTCCCTTTTGCCCTCTGAAGATTTGCTGAAAAATCGAATAACAAAAGGCATATTAATTGGAGGGAAGGCATGCAAATTTATTTATTCAATGTATGCACTGGAGCCTTCAGAATGAAGACCCAAAGATATAAGGGAAATTATCCATTTTTATTCTTAGGTTTAACAAAGTATGGTCAGCTGTGTAGGAATGTGATTGGACAAAAAGGGGTTGATCTAATGCTAATAGACTGAGCGGGGAAACCCAGCAAGGCCTGTCTGTGTAGATTGTTCTTGGCCTCTCTGAGCATGCATTCCTTCCTCTGGGCATGGGCAGGGCCCTCTCTGAAATGAGCATCCATGACCTACAGCCAAACAGGGTAGGTCAGATCATTTCTTTACAGCCAGTTTTTACACAGAAAGGCAGAGAGAAAGTTAGAGTAATATTTTTAGGTTTTATGGCTGGCTTTGAGGAAAAGGAGTTGGTTTCTATGACCTGGCTTGGGGAAGAAGGATTCTAGTTTCTATGGCTAGCTCGGGAGAGAGTGGAACTGGAGAGAGGAGGGCAGGAAAAGTTCAGAGAAGAGGCTGGCCTTCGCTTTTGATAGCCTCTTGGGACTGGAGGGACACAATTTGGAGTCCAGGGCCTACCTAGGTTAGAGAACTAGAAAATCACTCATCTTTTTGACCTGGGACCCCACAAGACTTCCCCTAAGAGAAAGGGCAAATAAGAAGTACAGCCTTCACCAGTTTCAAGTTACCTGTGTAGCCACGAAAATCTCAAGTCAGGAAACTGGATTAAAGAGATTCAAGCTTGCTAGTGCCCGGAAGTACCTGACAGAAGCAAACAAAGACCGTCTCTAAAAGAAAATAACATTATTAAGCCTCAAGTTTTTCCTACAAATAATTTTTCATAAACAGTGTTCATCGTGTGATCAGATATATCCAGGCCCATGAGGAGGCAGCACCATGAGCAAGAACCTTCTGGTAGGCAGAGCCTGCCATGGGCGGGGCCCGGGATGCAGCACACCCATTTGCCCTTATTTCTTCCCCAGGAGAGTGAGGCAATAACTGCAAACCTCCTCAGTTCATGTCTCGGTGGATAGGTTTTACAGATGTTTTGAGTTCTACCTGACTATAATCCTAAACATTCCCTTTCCTGCAGACTGTTGAGAAGATGGCCAGTAACAGAGAAGAGTTGATAAAACACAAAGATAAATATTTAGAGTATTCGCTATATGATAATCATTGTTCTAAACACTTAATGTATATGCATGTGTGTATCTGCATATACATGTATGTAAATTTATTTAGTCCTCGTAACAAATATAACCATTTAACAGATGAGGTAGCTGAGACCAAGATTGCATTTTGTCCTGTTGCGAACTGTGGGTTGTTTTGTTTTGTTCTATTGGTTCACCTGTATTCCTGCTCTGGACAGAATGAATGAATGAATGAATGAATTTTAAAATTATTATTTTAAAATAAATGCTGGTACCGGTCAACTTTACTAATTGTAAAAGTCATTTGTTCTTTCAACTAACACTTATTATGCACCTACAATATGCTCCTCATACTCACGATCAAGACAGGGATTTTAAAAGACATTAAAAGATGAGATGATAGGTAAGAAAAGAGAGGTGTGTACAAGAGTCACAGCGGATTATATGACTCAGGGTTCCCTGGAGAAACAAACCAATAGGATAAGTATAAGTATATATAAGAAGAGATTTTTTTTATAGAAATTGGCTCCTCCATGAAGGAGGCCAAGAAGTTTCATGATCTGCTGGTGCCTGTGGTTGGAGAACCAGGAAACCCAGTGGTGTAATTCGGTGTAAATCAGAGGGTCTGAGAATTGGGGCACTAATGGTGTAACTCTCAGTCTGACTCAGAAAGCCCAAGACCCAGAAACATCAATGTCTGAGGGGCAGGAGAAGATAAATGTCAGGCAGAGAGACCAAATTAGCTCTTCCTCTGCCTTTTTTTTTTAATCTTTTGTTTTTTTGTGAGATAGAGTTTCGCTATGTTACCCAATCTGGTGCTGAATTCCTGGGCTCAAGCGATCCCCGCTCTTCAGCCTCCTGAGTAGCTGGAACTACAGGGCACACCACTGCATCCTGCCTTCCTCTGCCTTTTTGTCCCGTTCAGGTCCCCAACTGACTGGATGATGCTCATCTGCATTGGCGAAGGTGATCTTTACCCAGTCTACTAATGCAAAAACTAACCTCTTCTGGAAACACCATCACAGACATACCCAGAAATAATGTTTTACCGGTTATCTGAGCATCCCTTAACCCAGCGAGGTTAACACATAAAATTTTCCATCACAACTCCACTCCTTGTCAACTTGGCACCCATACCCCTGTCCTTAAATCTCCAAATAAAGACAATAATAAGACCATAATTTAACCTAACGCGATACAACAATCTTATGTACAACCCAAAACACACTAACCCCTTTCACAGAAGAGGAGGTAAAGTCCTTGAGTGATGTTTACTCTTTCTCCTAATATCCTGTAATTTACGATGTAAAATTAACAATAGCTAAGTACTGACAAAAAGTGAATACATCTTATGTTACATAATAAAGGAATAAGAGAAGAAAGAATCAAAAATATTTGCTTAATACACACACACACACACACACACACAAATGTATTCATAGCAAAATAAGGAGGAAATATGACACATGACAGTCACAGTACTCATTTCTGTAACTGGCCATGTGGTGGTAGCTGGAATTTATAACTACCTTCTGTTATTACTCATCCTGTATTTCCTTTACCTTCATCAAGCACCTCAACTGGTTTTTTTGTTCTTTACCTAGTGGGATGACCCAAAATTTCATTCCTGAAGGGCCTGGGCCATTAGTAGTTCTGCCTGGATTGAGTTGCTGTCGTTTTCCGTTGACCTTAATCACAGGGCATGGTAATATTAAGAGGCTCCACAAAGGGATCTCTTGTATTCCAGATATACTCTTTCTGACCTCCTTTGTGATATAGTAGTGATTTCCCTCTGGGTAGTCAGCATTGATCACCATGGCCAATACCATAACTCTCTTCTTGGACTGTTAAATTCAGAGTCATGAGGAACCCAAAGTGCCCAGGTGGCAGCCTTAACTTGTAGTTGAATGGAATCATTGTGTGTCACCTGATGGAAGCGTTCCATCCTCTGTAACTAAGACCTCTAGACCAGAGCAGCATACAGTCACTGGAACAGGAAAGAAAATTATTGCTAGTGGGTGACTGGAGGTAATAGTGAGTGGTACCACTCCATTGTCACCTCTTTGATTCCAGGATCTATGAATCCTGGCTATTGGAAGGAAGAGCACTATACACTGGACACTGATTCAAGCACAGATACAACTTTCTGGAGATCCCTGCCCTAGCCTCGCAGAATATATGGTATGATCTAATTGTTGGCGCTCCCCCAAAATCCATACTTGGAACCTAATACCCAGTGTGATAGTATTAAGTGGCAGGGCCTTTAGGAAGTCATGAGGGCTCTGCCCTTATGAATGGGAGTTAGCGTCCTTAGAAAAGAGACTTGCAAGGGCCAGTTTGTTCCTTTCTGCCATGTGATAACACAGCAACAAAGTGCCGTCTATTAATATGAAGCAGAGAGCCTTCACCAGACATCGGATCTACTGGCATACTGATCTTGGACTTCCCAGCCTCCGGAAGTGTGAACAATAATTTTCTGTTGTTAATAAATGACTCAGTTTAAGGTATCTTGTTATAGTGGCAGGAACAAACTAAAACAGTATTGCCATCTAGCTAGCGCTGTAACTGAGTCTTCAAAAGGCCAATCCACTGTTCTTTCATGCCTGCTGCTTCATGTTGATGACAAACATGGTAAAGCCAGTGAATTATGAGAGCATGGGCCCACTACTGCACTCTTTTGCTGTGAAGTCAATGCCTTGATCAGAAGCAATATTGTGTGGAATACCATGGTGATGGATAAGGCATTGCGTAAGCCTACAGATAGTAGTTTGGGCAGAGGCATTATAAGCAGGGCAGGAAAATCCATATCTAGAGCAAGTGTCTATTATAATAAGAACAAAATACTGTCCTTTTCATGATGGAAGTGGTCCAATGTTATCAATCTGCCACGAGATGGCTGGCTAATCACTTTGGAGAATGGTGCCATATTGGGGACCTAGTATTGGTCTCTGCCACTGAGAGGTGGGGCACTCAACAGAAGCCATAGCCAGGTCAGCCTTGGTAAGTGGGAGTCCATGTTGCTAAGCTCATACATAACCTCCACCTCTATCACCATGGCCACTTCGTCATGAGCCCTTGGGATGACTGGAGAGAGAAGCTGACTGGTTTCCAAAGAATGGGTCATCCTATCCACTTGATTATTACAATCCTCCTTTGCTGAGGTCACCCTTTGGCAAGCATTCACGTTAGACACAAATATCTGCATGCCTTTTGCCCTTTCAGAAAGGACTATCCAAATATCTCTTCCCTGACTTTTTTTGTCATCAACTTTCCAATCATGGTCCTTCCAAGTTCCTGACCATCCGCCAAAGTGTTGGCTACAGCACAGTATCACACATCTAGCCATTTCTCCTTCCAAGCAAAGTACACAACCAGGTGCACTGCCCAAGTTCTGCACACTGGGAGGATTTGCCTTCACCACGGTCTTTCAGGGATGTCCCAGAGAGAGGCTGTAATTCTACAGCTGTCCACTTTCAGATGGTGCTTGCATATCATGCGGAACCATCTTATACCAGTCCTGAATCTTCTCTCCTCTGTCACCTGACCATAGGGCACTCTCAACGAGGCCATAGGTGCAGGCTGGGAGAGAAAAGGCAGTACAGCAAGCGTGGGGATCATGGTATTTGGGCCACTTCTTATGTAACTTACTTGTGCCTTCAGGGCTCCTTGGCTCAATTATGTATATGATACTTTGATGATGGAGTACCACTGTGCATGCTTAACTTTATGGCTTAGGTGTCAAATAATACCCAGTTTAAGATGGGCAACTCAGGTCATGCAGAAACTCAGTCAAGCATTCAGTCTCTACTAAGGCCTAGTAACAGGAAAAGAGCTGTTTCTCAAAAGGAAAATAGTTGTCTTCAGCTGAGGTAATGGCCTTGCTCCAAAATCCTAAAGGCCTGCACTGTGATTCACCTAAAAGGGACAGCCAAAATCTCCAAACAACATCCACGTCTGCTGCTGACGCTTCAGGCACCATTGTCTGCTGGATCATGTAGCCCCAGCGGCAAAGCAGCTTGCACAGCAGCCTGGACCTGTTGCATGCAGAGATATCTCTTGTTCTGGGCTCAAAACTAGAAGCTTTCTGGATATGTAAATGGGCCAGAGTAACACACCTAAATGAGGAATATGTTATCTCAAAAATCCAAAGAGGATCGTTAGGCCTTGTGCCTTTTTCTTGGCTGTAGGAGGGGTCAGATGCAACAACTTATCTTTCACTTTAGAAGGGACATCTCAACTGGCCCCCCATTGGATCCCTAGAAATTTTCCTGAGGTAGAAGACCCCTGAATTTTAGTTGAATTTATTTCCCACCCTCTGATATGCAAAGGTCTTGACAATAAGTCTAGAACAGATGCTACTTCTCACTCACTAGGTCCGAGCAACATAATGCCATGAATGTAACAGGCTAGTGTGACACCTTGTGGAAGGGAAAGGTGATCAAGATTCCCTTGAATTTAATTATGACGAATGAGAGAGTTAATATTCCCCTGAGGTAGGATAGTGAAGGTGTATTGCTGGCGTTGCCAATTGAAAGAAAGGATGGAGAAAAAGGCATCTCCTTGAAAAAAGATATTTGTCAATTAAAAAAAAAAAGTTGTATACCAAGTACTACATGGTGTGTTAATTATTCACACAATGAAACCAAATCTGGTATAGCAGCTGCAATTGGAGTGACCACCTAGTTAAGCCTGTGATAATCTATTGCCATTCTCCAGGATCCATCTGTCTTCTGCACAGGCCAAATAGGAGAATAATGAGTGTGTGGTGGGAAAACCCACCCTTGCATATTTCAAGTCCTTCAGGGTGGCACTGATCTCTGCAACCTCTCCAGGGATGTAGTCTTAATTTTGATTTATTATTTTCCTGGGCAGAGGTACTTTTAATGGCTTCTACTTGGTCTTTCCCATGGTAATAGCCCTCATTCCACAGGTCATGAAACAAATATGGGGATTCCGCCAGCTGCTAAGTATGTCTATTTCAATTATGAATTCAAGAGCTGGAAAAATAACCAGAGGATGAGCTCAGGGACTCACTGGACCCAAGCTAAATGAACCTAAGCTAAATGAACCTAAGCTAAAACTCACCTGACCCTCACAAGCCCCTCCTCTGCCTGAAGGGCCACAGTGGTGTTTTGGTTTCCTGAAATCAGTGTCAATTCATAGCCAGTGTCCAGTGGTTCCCAAAGGTCTGATAATTTCCTTTTCCCCCACACACAGTTACAATGGTTAAGCCCATAGGTCCTTTTCTTAAGGCTGGGAGAAAAATTAACAGTATATTCTGTTGTATACCAGGGTCCTTCCTTCGAAGGACTCAGGCTCCGCTTCATTCAAGGTTTTAGGTATATAAACTGCCTTAAGTCTGGGAATTGATTGAGGGGCCATGACTCTCTGTTTCTATAAATTGCGTTTAATTGTTCGTTCACTTGATCTAGGACTTTTCTGCATATACAGATGAAGTAAGAATTTAGCAGGCTTCCTACCCATTTCACTTCTAGGAAATGATCAACTAGTTAATGTCACAGGTCTACATAAGACAGACTATTCTGACTGTTGTTTTGACTCTGCTGTCTATTATGGTAACCACTCTCCCTTTGCCTTTGGTGTTTGAGTCCCACCCTTGGTTCCTGCCACTCAAGGTCCAATTACTTCCATTGTATTTAGATTTTCCAACTGAGTGGCTGTGGTTCCCAGTGCAAGTTCTAGTCATAGGGAAAAGTGATCATGGAGCTTTTTAAGGATGCTGGAGCTTTCCTCACAAATTTATTCTTCAGAATTCGTAAAAATTATGTCTTCTGCATGTTCCCAGTGTGGATAAGTAGGACTTAAATAACATACCCACTCTAACATTCCAATCTCTCTAAGTCACTGACCCTTTCTCTACACTGAACAAGGGAGGTCATGCATTTCTAATCCACTCACAATGGGTAACTTTTTGGTCCATGATTCAGTCAGTCAACCAAACAACCTGTTAAGGCCCTTTGCAACATTAAATGTAGAATCTCTGCTTAGTCAGCATATCAACCAATCAATCAAGTGAGATCCAACTTTATGTTCCTTCCACCATTTTCCCTCAATATCATCCATTCCCATACGTTTTCCAGATTTCTGCTTATGTAAGTTAGAAAACTCAAGCAGTTCTTTTGGAGTATAGTGCACCTCCTTGTGGCTCCACTCTGTATCTCACTTTTAGGGCCCTGCTGGGATGTGAGTCTAGTTATAGGTCTAGAAGCAAAGAAGGTTGGGGATGGGTCCTGAATCAGCATTGTCTTGCATGGCAATTGCCTCAGGGGAAGCCATTACTGTTTCCTTAGGCAATGCAGAATTACTCCCCTCAGACAGAAGGGAAAGGCCAAGACCACTGTGGGTGGGGAGGCTGCTTCCACTGGGGATGGAGGAAGCCTCTTCCATTGGCAAAAAAGTTTCATCAGAATGTAGGGGCTCAGTATCCTCTATCATGGTCTTCCCATATGGTTCCATTTCACCTTACAAGATTACAATCTTTCCCAATCAATGCCCTCACTTTAACAATCAACACCCCGAAAGTTTAGGAGTTCAACTTGTGCTGTTATTCAGCCAATTGCAGGATGAGGTTCTGCCTTTGATTTGAGGCAATCTCAACCCTGCAGCTATAAAAGATAAGGCTGTCCTTCAGGGAACAACTAAAAACTCTCAGGTCATTTATGCAGTGCTTCAGTTGTGAATTCAAGTCTCTGAATGTTAGGTCCGGAGCCAAGAGAGAGACAGACAGGAAGCCTCGTGTGTAGCCAAATGCTGTTTCTTTTGGGCATCTGGGTGCAGATGGGTGGAGGCCAAAGAGCATCCACCCTGAGGGAGGGGAAAGCCTTGGGTTTTATAGAGCGTTTCTTAGAGAGGAGTGAGTGCCTGGGCCAGAACAGTCGCTGCAATAAAAATATTTTTTTTAAACAACTAATTTCTGGGACCCCAGGTCAGTCTCATCCTGAAAAGATAAAGGAGGGTAGTTCTATCCTTATCAGGGAGGATAGGAATGTTGGCTGCAGCTGTTTGTTTGGTTTACACCTTCCAGGGACTCTCCAGTCTCCTACGGCGGTTGTTTCGTTAACCTCTGTTTTCCATTAACCGCATTCTGTGTCCCATACATACTCTTCCAGTTCCTGCCTGGAACAAACCTAATACTGAATTCATCTTTTTCTTTCACCAATTTGTCCATTGATATTAGGAGCAACCAACCAATGTCATTATATTCCTTAGTTTTCTAAACATGTTTGAAAGTTTCATATACAGAGTCACTTAGCTCCTTGCTTTCTATGAGTGATTGATTAGAAGTATTCAATGCAGATATTTTGCCTATCTCTCTGCAAATAGTTCATGTCATGGACTATCACTGTCCTCACTATGAGAAATAGAGCCATTGTTAGGGCGTGAGCTAGTGCACACAGGTTTTGAGAAAGATTTCTCCAGACAGAGATTAGGATAGAAAGAAGAAAAAGTTTATTTTACTTTTCCTAGGCAGAAACAGGTCAGCACTGAGGTGAAAGAGGAAAGTGTGCTGGCCTAGAAAATCAGCTATTCAGGGTTTTTATTTGGGGGGTGAAGAAGGTTTATGGCTGTAGCCAAATTAACAGGGCACTGGGAACTGCTGCATTCGCATCTTCCCTCTTCTTAGTGGCAGGCTGATAACAGAAGTGGCTGCCTTCCCTTTGGAGACAGGCTTATTAGTGATGATTGTGATCTTGTCATTGATTCTGCCCCAGGGATGGGAACTGAGGCCTGTAACTCTCACCCCTGCTTTCTGCTCTTGTCTGCTCAGGAACTGCTTGAGGCTATAAAAGCGGATTTCTAAAAGGCAGTTTTTAATCATTAGATCTAGTGATTGTTAAAAAAATTTTTTTTCATTTCCTTTCTGTCTACTTGGCTCCTTTTAGATGTTGTGAAAATAATACTCCATGGGGTGTCTGTTAACAAGAAAGCCGATTGATCTTTGCCCTTACTGAGAAACTATGGGTTGATATTTTTTCTGTTATTTCACTAACAAGCAAGGTTATCCTTTCAGTCATTAGCCTTTTAAATCTTATTAGATTAGAGAGCCAATTCCATAAGATCCAGAACCAATTTAGAAAAATTATTCTTAAAATTCTTTCTTCTGGAATCATTCTCAGAACCAAAATCTGTGTTAGTCAGCATTCTCCAGAGAAAAAGAACCAATAGGATATATATATATATATATATATATGAATTGGCTCATACAATTATAGAAGCCAAGGAAGTCCCATGAGCTGCTATCTGCAAGCTGTAGAACCAGGAAAGCTAGTGGTACAATTTAGTCCAAGTCTGAAGACCTTAGAATTGGGGAGCCAATGGTGTTAACCCCACTCTGAGTCCAAAAGTTCAAGAATCAGAAGTGCCGATGTCTGAGGGCAAGAGAAGATAGATGTCTCAGCTCAAACAGAGAGAGCAAAATTCACCCTTCTCTGCCTTTTTGTTCTTTATTTAATTTTATTTTTTAATTGAAGAATAATAATTGTACATATCTACAGGATACATAGTGATGTTTAGATACATATAATATACAGTGATCAGATCAGAGTAAGCAGCATATCTATCATCTCAAACATTTGTGATTTCTCTGTGTTGGGAACATTCAATATCCTCCTTCTAGCTATTTGAAGCCATATAACATATTATTGTTAACTATAGTCATGCTAGACTGTAGTTAACTAGACTAGAACTTATTCCTCTAGCTGTAATGTTGCATCCTTTAACAAGTCTCTCCCTATTCCTTCTCTCTGCCTTTTTGTTCTTTTCAGGCCCTGGATAGATTGTAAGATGCTCACTCTTATTAGTGAGGGCGATCTTCTTTACTCAGTCTGCTGATTCATATGCTAATCTCCTCCAGAAACACCCTCACAGACACACTGGAAATAATGTTTTACCAGTTACCTGGGCATCTCTTAGCCCATAGGTCCCCAGTAATTGACCTCAATCTAAAAGAAATTGTCAAAATGTCAGATACAGAATTCAGAATATGGATGGCAAATAAGATGAATGAGATTGATGAGAAAGTTGAAAACCAACACAAAGAAACCAAAAAAAAAATAATTCACGACATGAACAAAAAATTCTAAGAAGAGGTAAATATCACAAGAAAACATATAACAGAACTTAAAGAAATGGAAGAGTCATTTAGGGAATTTCAAAATACAGCAGAAAGCTTTAATAATAGACTAGACCAAGCAGAAGAAAAAATTTTGGAGCTCGAAGATAAGGATTTTGAATTAACCCAGTCAGTGAAAAATGTAGAAAAAAGAATAAAGAAAAATGCACAATCACTGAGAGAAATATGGGACTATGTAAAATGAGCTAATATATAAGAATCATAGGTTAAAAAAAAAAGAATCGTAGGTATCCCTGAGGAAGAGGAAAAAGCAAAAAGCATGGAAAGCCTATTTGAGGGAATAAGTGAGGAAAACTTCCCTGGTATTTCTAGAGACTTAGATATTCACATACAAGATGGTCATTGGACACCTGGAAGATTCATAGCAAATAGAACATCACCAAGATACATAGTCACCAGTCTAGCCAAAGTCAAGATGAAGGAGAAAATTCTTCAAGCTGTAATAAGAAAGCAACAACAAACTTACAAAGGAAAATCCATCAGACTAACAGCAGACTTCTCAGCAGAGACCTTACAAGCCAGAAGAGATTGGGATCCCCTTTTCAGTCTTCTTAAACAAAATAAATGCCAGCCAAGAATTTTGTATTCTGCAAAACTAAGTTTCATAAACGAAGGAGAAATAAAGTCTTTCCCAGACAAGCAAACACTAAAGGAATTTGTCACCACTAGATTTGCCCTACAGGAAATGCTCAAAAGTGCATGGAACAGAACGATTGATATCCACCATTGTGAAAACACCCAAAAGTGAAAGCTCACAGCTCTTATAAAGCAGTAGCACAAGGGGAAAAACAAAACAACAGATATCGTTCAACACATAAATTAACCATCACAGGGAACAAGAATTGTTTCCCCTTTGCCAAGGTAGATGGTGTGCAAGGTTGGCACAGCCTCAATGGGGCAGCTTTCAGAAGGGATGGTCCTGGAGCTGAGTTAGTCTGGGAAGAAAGCCAACAAGGTAAGGACAGAGAGAGATGAAGATGAGGCCAAGAAGAGAGCCTAGGTTATCAGCTGAGGTCTAAACTTCAAAGATGGGTGTACAGAAGGGTAATGGTCAAGAGAAACTAGGGAGTTAGGAAGAGACAGTGGTGTGAATCACAGCTCCCCAGGGTCTAAGGCCACCCAAAGTTGTTGCTCTTCTTCTTTAACACCACCTCCATTCCAAACTAGGCAGAATAAAAAACAAGGGGTGAGCTGGCTTAGAGCACCAAGGAAACAAAATAAAAGGATTTTTAATTAAAAATGAGAAAAAGGGCCGGGCACAGTGGCCCTGTAATCCTTGCACTTTGGGAGGCTGAGGTAGGAGGACCATTTGAGGCCAGGAGTTTGAGACCAGCCTGAGCAAGAATGAGATCCTGTCTCTATAAAAAATAGAAAAATTAGCCAGGCATCATGACATGTGCCTGTAGTCCCAGCTACTCGGGAGGCTGAGGCAGGAGGAGCCCAGGAGTTTGAGGTTATAGTGAGCTATGATCACACCACTGCACTGTAGCTCCAGGGGACAGAACAAGACCCTGTCTCAAAAGAAAAAGAGAAAAATAAAAAGCTCATGCTCCCAATTGTGGTTAACCACTAATCTGCATTACCACC
>CAUYSK010007577.1:0-16553 GCA_963575035.1 Avahi laniger | reverse complement strand
GAGTGCCGTGGCGTCAGCCTAGCTCACAGCAACCTCAAATCCTGGGCTCAAGCAATCCTTCTGCCTCAGCCTCCCGAGTAGCTGGGACTACAGGCATGCGCCACCATGCCCAGCCAATTTTTTCTATATATTTTTAGTTGTCCGATTAATTTCTTTCTATTTTTAGTAGAGACGGGATCTCGCTCTTGCTCGGGCCGGTCTCTAACTCCTGAGCTCAAACAATCCGCCCGCCTCGGCCTCCTAGAGAGCTAGGATTACAGGCGTGAGCCACCGTGCCCGTGAGCTCAGGAGGAGTTTGTGGTTGTAGTGACTATGATGACACCACTGTACTCTAATCTAGCAGAGCAAGACTTTCTCTCAAAAAAAAAAAAAAGATTTAGGGGCCAGGTGCGGTGGCTTACGCCTGTAATCCTAGCACTCTGGGAGGCCGAGGTGGGTGGATTGCTCAAGGTCAGGAGTTCGAGACCAGCCTGAGCAAGAGCAAGACCCTGTCTTTACTGAAAAATAGAAAGAAATGATCTGGACAACTAAAAGTGTGTGTGTGTGTGTGTGTGTGTGTGTGTGTGTGTGTGTGTGTGTGTAAAATTAGCTGGGCATGGTGGTGCATGCCTGTAGTCCCAGCTACTTGGGAGGCTGAGGCAGGAGGATCTCTTGAGCCCAGGAGTTTGAGGTTGCTGTGAGCTAGGCTGATGCCATGGCACTCTAGCCCGGGCAACAGAGCAAGACTCTGTCTCAAAAAAAAAAAAAAAAAAAAAGATTTAGGGGAACAACATTCCCCATTCTGTTACTCTTGCTTTACCATCAACTGCGTATAAAAATCCTTGATTCATACTTTCTCTCCCTGAGAATTGTGTAGGTATTGCTTCTTTTTCTGCTAGCATTAAATATTAATGTGAAAAATTTTAAGATTTTTTTCTCTCTTTTAAGTGATTTGATGTTTTTGCATGATCGCAGAAACCCAAAAACCTTACCTAAAAGGTATATCTTGGTTCTGACTATTCTGGGTCCATTTTTCTTGGGATTCAATGTGCCCTTTCAATATATAGATCCCAGTCTTCGTATAGTTCAGAAATACGTTGAATTCTATCTTTATGCAATCTTTACGAATAAATCTTTACATGTTTTTCCTGTTCATGTTATAGTTTTATTTTATGTATATGTTATATCTCCTTTGCTGTGTTCTATAACTCTATTTGCTCTCTATTCCTTTAAACTCTTTTTCATTTCATTTACTTTTTTCCATTTCTCTCCTTTTGTTCTTTACTGTGTTTTTAGCAGTGTCTTCTCTCTGTTTTGTTCCTTCCAGTTTCACCTTCATTTCTATAACTTTTTTCCTTCCACTTCATTAAGTTTTCTTTTTTTAATTTTATAATATTCTATTGCAATTTTATGTGCTCCATGGCAGCATTTTTCCAGTCTGTGGTCTTAGTCTGCCATTTGGTTTTCCTGTTTCTTTCCTAATTTTTTCTTGTTGTATCTTTACATAGATCCTGTGCAGATTTCTTTTTTATACTCATCTTTAAATAGGTGGGTTTTTCAGGAACCAGCTATTTGCAGGATCTTGT
The DNA here is from genome assembly GCA_963575035.1 of Avahi laniger. NCBI lineage: Eukaryota > Metazoa > Chordata > Mammalia > Primates > Indriidae > Avahi > Avahi laniger. Next base: position 14,988 of record CAUYSK010007577.1, on the reverse strand, counting down.
TTGGGGCTATGCTCCAGGCTGGCTGCAATTGTCTCCTTGATTTAGGGTTCTGGGTAAATTCATGTACCCTTTCTCTCTATCCAGCCTATAGAGACAGGCATCTGTTAGCATTTCCACAATGCAAAGGCTGTCTTCTCCACTGCCCCAGAGACAAACTCTGTGAGGCAAATATAGCTTGTTTTGTGTGGTTTCTCATTTAGCCCCAACTCTAAGTCCAAGGAAGTTCCTGCCTTCCAAAAACAAGAAATTGGTTTGGTACCAGAGGCTATATCCTTTACCTACAGGAAGTGTATTTTTGCAGGTCTTTCTGAGGTCTCCAGCTCCTACGTTCCCTCTCTGTAGCATCCTTTCTTCTTTTCCTTCTGTGAAGTAGAAGAGTCCTTGCCTGAGCTCTCTGCTTTTGACAGCTTTTCCACCTGTTTGGGGGTTTGGGTTTTTGTTTTTGAGACAGGGTCTTGCCATGTTGCCCACTCTGAACTTGAACTCCTAGGCTCAAGAGATCCTCCCACCTCAGCCTGCCAGGGGTTTGGAATTTTGGATATCTTCTAGTTTTGTTGAAAATGGAGTTTGCATTTTTTTTTGCATTTGGTACATTTTGAATAGCATTTGAAAATGCTGACTTCATTATGCAATGTTCAAATCAGAAGTTTTAACTGATTTTTTTTTATTAACCAACTACTAGTCTCCATGACATCATGTATTAAGCCTTTTACTATACCTTCTCCATAAAACTTCCACCCCCACACTGTTGTCCATCTTCTAAGTCCCTGAAGTCCAAGGAATATGCTACTCAGATGTACAAAAAGCCTTTCATTCATTCAGCATGCCTACTTTGCACTGGGCATTGTTCTAGGCCTTGGAGATAAAGCATGGAAGAATTCGTACAAGATCTTGACACACTAAAGGCTAGTGATTCCATGTGGACTAGGGATAAGGGGTACATATAGTAGAAGACTCAGTGTGGGATTTTGAGGAAGCATGGTGTAAAGCTGCAGAAACTGTGGTCCCCAATCCCTGGGCCATAGCCCAGTAACGGTCCATGGCCTGTTAGGAACCAGCTGTGGGCCTGGTATCACCACCTGAGCTCTGTCCCACCCCTCCTACCCCGCTACCCCCATCCCATCCCCTCCCCACCCCTGATGGAAAAATTGTCTTCCATGAAACTGGTCCCTGGTGCCAAAAAGGTTGGGGACCACTGTTTTAGGCCACTGAGAATTTGATGCCGTATATTATTGCAGCCCATCTGACTGGCTGATACATGTGTGGAATACATTTTTCTATATTAAATTTTTCTAAATATTTCAGGTGAAAAAAATTCCATATAATATCTACAAGCACTGCTGTCTACAGAATGAGATTATTAAAATATTTAGTATATGTAGTTATTCTGGTTCAGTATTAAGCTGTAGGCTAGAGGTAAACAGCAGTATTTCCTGGTTTACCATACAGGAACTAAACCTGCTTTTAGGGCTATGACCTCTGACCAAATTATAGTTGCCTTATTTCATATCATGTGGCAGGACAAAGTCTATAATGATAGTTGTTTAAAACTCAGACACTATGTAAGCACTCTAGCCTTGCCCGTAACAATTCCTCTTATGTGGGCAGGACTGTGATGACATCTTCCTAACCAGACCTTACAATCTGAAAATAGACAAACCAGACAAGTAGGAGGAAATGGTTCAAGGACAGGTTGAATAAAAGCCTGATTTGCAGCCATGTAGTGTCAGTATTGAGGCCTTGAAATTAAGAGAGCCCTTGACAAATAACTGTCAAGGAATGTGCCAATAGTCCACAAAGCGAGTGAATAATATAGGCAGTGGTGAGCTCTGTGGGCATGAACATCCTCTTTGAGTCTTACTGGAGTATTAGAGGCAATGCCATTTGTTCAAGACACATAAAACATATCCTCTTTTTCTCCCCTCACCCAATTTTAGACTTCAAAGGCAATATATAAAATTTTTTCACTGAAATTTTAGGGAGTATTTTTCTCAGTATATGCATAATTATTATAATCTTTTTTATCTATGTTGGATTCTGTGGCTTATGTGAGGGGCAATAGAACATATTAGTGATCTGTCATTTAACCTTTGGGTACTTTAACGTTTCTACCCTAAAATGGAAATAAACATTTTTCTTCCTCTTACCTGTCCTTGATTGTGCACATGGGAAAATGCAGTACATATTGTATTTGTCAGGACTCTTGATTGAGAGTAATAGAAACTGGCTGAGTAGGAAAATAAAGATTTGTTGGTCTACGTAACTGGGAAGGGTAAGGGATGAACTTAAGGTATAATTGGATTCAGGGCCTCAAATTATTTCATCCGGATAATTGCTCTTCGTTACATACCTCCGCTTTTTTCTGTGTTGGTTTCATTCTTGTGGAGGTTCTCCCTAAGAGGCAGTGAGAAAACACCCATCTACAACTTCAGCTTTATATTTTATCGGCTTAGCCACCTAATGGAAAGATACCCTTTCTTCAGTAATTCCATCAGGAGAGTAGGAAAGGATGGTTCTCTTCAAGAAAATCAGTTATTATCAGAAGAAGAGAAACTGATGGGGCAGGAGAAACAACAAAATGTTTATTACATATAAAGTCAAAGTTGTAGAGTGTACAACTACACTGCAGAGTTGTCTGTCGCATACACAATTGGTTGAATACCTTATATTCATTCTCTCCTATCATTCCTAATAGGAAGCTCAGTTTTGTTCAGGTAGGTAGGTATCCATCTCTTCCCTGTAGCCAAATACTTCAAGGGAAACTGGCCCAGCTCCAGCCCATGAACCTTGATTAGACTCAGACAGTCAGAGGTTGGCTTAGGCATGAGTATGTGATCCAGGATAGTGAAATGAGAAAGGAAGCTTGGAGGCCTGGGAGAATTTTAGGACAATTTTCCTTATACTTAAAAAGATGTACAGGGGAAGGGCTGTTTTCCTCAGATGACTGTTTTTTGGGGATATATGTGATGAACTATGATTGTGGCAGTCATCCTGGAAGCGTATTAGCCAGAGGGCAATGTTGACACAATCAGGGTGGCAGAACAGAAAGATGGGAACACTGCATCTCTGATAAAGTTCAGCTGCTGAATTAACTAACTCTGATCCTTTTGTTATGCAAAATGATACTGTTCCTTATTATTTAAGCCATTTCTAGGTGGATTTTTTGCTATGTGAGGCTGAAAAATAGAGATATTGTGGGTTCCTCAGTCAGAAAAGAAGCTCTTGGAGGGCTTTATAATTCCACTGGACCTAGTACAGTGCCTTGCACATAGTTAAGCTTAGTAAATATGTGCTATGTAAATATGGTTGTCTTTATTTGTATTTGTGATTTAAGCCCTGGAGGGGAAAAAACCCTTTCTAACAATTCAATACAAAAGCCAGTAGATGGGACTAAGCAAGATAGGTGTCTGTGGGTGGGCACCAAAGCCCAATGTGGGATATTAGAGCCCAAGCGCGTGAGGAGGGCATCCACATGGAGAAGTTACCCTGAAGCAGGATGGTGAAGCCTGAGCCAGGTGAGGAGGGAATTCCCGCGGTGAAAAGGGATTAGAGGGTGGCCCAATATGGAGTATTAGAGCCTGAGGAATGTGAGGAGGCATCCACACAGGGGGACATTGGCTCAGTACAAGGTGTCAGAGCCTGAGTTGGGTGAGGAAGATATCTGCTTTTACTGTTCTGGAAACATTTCTATAACTTTGTAATCATATGTGCCCAAAATGTACCTGTATTTCATTTTATAAACTGTCACAAAGTTAATATTCCTAATGCCTATTTTTAAAATATGAAACTGTTGTTTATTTGAATATGTCATGTGAATTTCCTCAAAGACATGTCTGATTAAAGTAACTATACCTTCACAGAAAGTCAGCTTATTTTCAATAATGCATAAATTTCATTAATTGTAATCTATTTTGCTTTTCTAAATTTCAAAGGCAACCTGATAGAAATTGTCTTTCTTTTTTTATTTTTTTAGAGACAGTGTCTCACTGTGTTGCCCAGACTGGAGTGCAGTGGTGCTCCATCCTAGCTCACTTGCAACCTCAGACTCCGGGGCTCAAGCAGTCCTCCTGCCTCAGCCTCCCAAGTAGCTGGTACTATAGGCGTGCACCACCACACCCAGCTAATTTTTTATTTTTTGTGGAAAGGGAGGTCTTGCTATTGTTTTCCAGGCTGGTCTCAAACTCTTGGCCTCAAGTGATTCTTCTACCTCAGCTTCCCAAAGTGCTGGGATTTCAGACATGAGCCACCATGCCTGGCTGAAATTGTCTTTTGAGGTAAAAAATACCAGGCTCACGGATATCCCTCCCAAACTCTTTGATTTTTGCCAACAAAATTTTCAGTTCACTATTAGTACCAACACAGCATCACAGTATAGTTGCATTCACTTTGCAAATATGATTAGGTAGTCTATTTTATTAGTGTTAAATATGGTCAACATTAGGTCCCACTGTGATCTTCAGGCAGAACTAGAGCCAGGTTGATTTTTCCAAAGCCAATAGCTGTACACCGTCTATTAAAGGTGCTTTTATAGATATGGGGATTGGAGAAAACTAGGACAAGAAAGGAAAGTAAAAGAGTACCTTGCTCATGCGAAGTTTTCCTTCGGTGATTATATGACATTATTTTAACTCAAGCTTTTTGTATCTAGAAATATATACCATTTAAAATTTAATGAAGTCAAGGAAGTACAACACTTGTTAACTGCCAATCCTAGGTGACTAACCTGGTAGGTCACATATCACTAGACATGGGGGTGGGCTAGTGTACAAGGATGTAGCAGCATCTTTGAGTTTAAAGGATGAATGCATTGAATAATAGGGCATTGGTGATTCTGATTCTATCTGTGATCATATTAAGTGTGGCCTTTGCCCTTACTTAGCTACAAATTTGATCCAGGTTATTGTTTAGGTCTTGTTTCCATGAATTCCAAGGTTTATTAGGTATATCACATTTAGATATTCTTTTGGTTCTTATTATTGCCTTGGTTATCTGGTTGGTTGGTTTGTTTTTAAGTTCTAAAACCTATATAGTGTACCAGAAGTTTCCATATTCCATTGTTTTCCATTATTTTAAAGTTCTCATTCATTTTTCCCTTACTTAGAAATATTTTTTTCATAATTTATTTGCTCCAGTGACTCAGTTATTCAATAAATATTTGTAGAATATCTTGAAAACTTACTTTGATAGTTTGAAGATTTCTTTAATCTTCAGCACACTTTATAGCTACTATCTTATTCCATATTTTCATTTGACTCTAAGTTATATGAAATAGTATTATCTAATGTTTCATTTTATCAACACTTAATAGCCTTGGTTATTCCTTTCATGGGCTATTCAAGGCATTGTCTGTCAGGAAAGTTATGCTTTTTAGGAAATTAGACAATACTCTTTGTATTAGAAATTCAATGGACATATTTTATTTAAATTTGCTTTATTCAGTAAATGGATGATAAGGAATGAAAGAAAGGCTTGAGGGATACGTTCTAGAAGGGAGTTAGAGTTTTTATTGCAGACAGCATGAGAGCATGGACCTAAGTCATGCTGTCAGTGTGTATGCCTGATAAACACCAGTAGGACTACAGTATTTCCTTACTGTTTGTAGTTGCGGTTTTACTTTTGCTTGTGTGACTCTTTGATTGCCTTCATCAGACTGAAGAAGAGACTAGATCTGTTTTATCCCCAACACCTAGTATAGTGCCTGGAGACACTTAAGAGGTATTTCTTGAACGAATGGACATGTAGATCTGAAGGATCATACCTCGTCTTTCTGTGGTGAATTCATTTTGAGGAATCAAAGAGTGTTGAAAGTCATATAGAAATAGATCTTGATTTGCTCACACAAGCTTTTTTAAGTGAAGTATGAAACAAAAGTTTGTTGTTTACAATCTGGCCTACCTTTTAGTTTACATTTATTTTTGCCTCTTTACATTATTCTCATAACTATTATAGTCATTTGGTCTTTATTTTAACCAATGTGAGAGCAAGAACCATGTCTTTTGAATTATTTGCCTAACTCCCTGGTATGAAAATGTTATGGGACTAGTTCATGTAAAATAGAATGGTTTAAAAAGTGGATTTGTTTGACTTCACTGGAGAAATGCTTTAAAATATTTCTTATATTTTACTTACATGAAACTGTTTTAAACTCTTCACTTGTTACAGGCCAAGAAAGAAATATTCATGAACCCAGTATTGATTAATTATTAAGTTTTGTGTTCAATGCAATTGCTCAAAAAGCTGAGGATCAGATCTGAATATATTTACATAGGTTTTATAATTGTTCCAGCTAACTATCTATTAATGACTGCTTACTTCCCAGTAGATTGTGCATAACAAGCATTCAATTCTGTGACTCCTCAAATATATGAAAAGTGTATCACTTTATAAAAATTCAGTTCCATAGTAGTCTCTGTGGAAGCACTTCAGACTGATACCGAGTGTGTACATGTCTACATCATAACAGATACCAGTGAAAGCCTCTCCAGATTTTCTTCAATGCTTAGTTTTTCTTATTGTTGGTCCCTTAGATCTTGCAGAAAATATAGCATGAAAGCATTTTGTGAGCCATCTCAATTTACTTTGATAGTTTGAAAGTTTCTTTAATCTTCAACACACTTTATAGCTACTATCTTATTCCATATTTTCATTTGACTCTAAGTTATATGAAATAGTATTATATAATGTTTCATTTTATCAACACTTAATAGTCTTGGTTATTCCTTTCATGGGCTGTTCAAGGCATTGTTTGTCAGGAAAGTTATGCTTTTTAGGAAATTAGGCAAGTACTAACTATTTCCTGCTAGTTGCTCAGAGAAAGTGTTTACTGATCAGGATATTATCTGGGGAAGATTTCTTTATAGGTACCTTTGCTTCCAGGAATTGTATTTTTATGGAGTTGCTGGTACCTTTTTTTTTTGGTTCTTTGTATTTATGCAAACAGCTAACTTCCTTTTGGGACTGTACTAGTTTCTCATGAAGAAATATTTAACTAATGACAATGAGGATAGATATTTTCAAAGTTATTCTCATTTATATCAGAATCTGAATATAAGGGAGGGGGATTCCTATTCCAGTCTTGTCCTTTATTGTTTGCCTTTATTTCTCCCTTTTTCTCCCCAGTTCTGTTCAGTTTGGGGGAGTAATCTAGATTAAAGAATACCCTTGGCCCTCTCTGTCCATGGATTCAACCAACCACAGATCAAAAATATTTTTTAAAAAATAAAAATAACAATACTACAATAAAAAATAATAGAAATAAAACAATACATCATGACAGCTATATACATATAGCCATCTACATTAGGTATTATAAGTAGAGTTGAATTAAAGTATACAAGGGGATATGCATAGGTTATATGCAAATACTACACCATTTTATATAAGAGACTTGAGCATCCTTGGATTTTGAAATCTGAAGAGGAATCTTAGAACCAATCCCCCATGGATATTGAGAAACGACTGTATATTACTCATAGGTAATGTAGAATAATTAGCAAAATATGACCATATCATCATAGGCTTCCTGTCGTTATTTAGCTTGATTATCAAAATTCTGATGACCTTGAGTATCACTGATAAGGTCTATTATGAACTTCCTGAGAATAATAGAAGAAAAGGATTATATTGAAAAGTTAGTAATAAAACTTTCTTCTCTTTAAAACTGTTAATTGGTGTATGCGTGTGTGTGCGCACGCGCGTGCAAGGGGGCAGATGCATCAATAATATTTTCTCAGAGTTTGGAACATAAATATTTTCTAAAATTATCTCACAATATAAAGTTCAAAGAAAACTAAGAAGAGAACTTCATGAGATTTGTGCAAAATTGGAAGGGAAAGGTACACAGGAGCCTTAGGAAAGTAAGAGTGAGGTTGGAGGAGAGATTGGGGAAGACAGTGTGGAAGTAGTTAATGAAAAATAATAGATACTTTTAAGAATGCCCAGGTGAGAAGCTTCTGAGATTAACAATGCATGATGCTGATTTTCAACAAATTGCAGGGGAAATTCGGACAACTGCGGGCTTCTCTCCGGAGATTTTACCTTTCTCTTATACAGTATTTTGTATTTATGCAGTTCTACTTAGACCTGTGTTAGTCGGGGAGGTGGTTTCTTGTTATACTTGAGTTGGTGGGTTGTCAACATTAATGGGGACTATAAGTGTAATTAAATTCTTCCTGTATTAAGTTGCCAATTATTTTTTCCTCTGTCACTTATTTTCATTAACAAAATAAAACCGGAAGTGTTTAACTGTGGAAGGCTGTTAATAATTGGTCTCCTTTTGATATTCTGTGTGTTAGCAAGGATCACTAGGGAAGCCTAATTTATATTGGGAATTAGATCACATTCTGATTTCTGATCCCATATTTTTTCTTCGTTTCAGTACTTATATCTCACTTCAAATAGGCTTAGAGGCTTTGAGTTTGTTTGTTTTAAAGTGCTGAATCTACTTTTTCAGTCTTTTGTTTTGGAAGCCTAATAAAGTTAAGTTATATGCCTGCAGTCTTAGAGGTAGATCAAGGAATTAGCAGGAATGAGTCCTAAGCATCTCATCTTCTCTTCATGTTTATTAATCTACTATACTCCCCAGCATTTAACTTATCTGTTAATTGCTCAATATTAGGCACAGGCTTAATTTTGCAGTTATTAATGCATACAGCAGTCCTCTGCAGTGCTCCTCAAATCTTTCCACCAGAAGAATGAATAGGCAAACCCATGGCAGTCTGGTTATATAGCTTAAAAGAGCCCATTATTTGAATTCTTATGGTTTACTGTAAGTTTCATGGAAATGTTAATATATCTGTATTTATGTTACTATAAAAATATTACATCCTGTCAGATAAATTTGGTGCTCTGGGAATAAGCTTTATATTCATTCTTTGGCTTCAATAATTCCTACCACACTGAGTCATGACCCTGGGGTACTTGTAACCCAGTGTGAAAATCAGGGCTCTAATAAAAAAGGATATTGAATAAGACAGAAAAGGTTGTGAACTTGAGCCCAGTTCACATGACTGTAGCAGGAGATTAGAAGCTACTACACAAAGGAGGAGGAAAGGGAAAGAGCCATTTATTCAGGTAGCCATCTGTCGGCAGAGGCTTTCACTTGTTGATAATCTTCCAGTTTATTAATTATATCTCTCTTAAAATATTGGTTAGATAATATGTGTATTTTTCTACCTTATATCTCATAAGACAGCTAAGAAAAGGAACAGCAATTTGTACATTTTCCCCGTATACTTACTGCACATTTTAAAAATTTCTTTGAATTACAATACATGATCATTGTGGAAAGTTTAGAAAATATAGATGATCATAAATAAAATAATTCACATACCAGAAGAAACTTGTTTTTTCCCAGTAATCATTTTAAATAGACAATACAAGCTAATGGTTTAATAAAATTGTGTTGTGTGGCAATTTCTTAATTTACTCAACTTCCTGTCTTTTATACATTAAAGTGGTTTACAACTTGTTCGCTATTATGGATAGTCTGCATAAACCTCTGGGGATATCTCTGATTTTTTTTAATTGGAATGCATTTCTAAGATATGAAATTGTAAGATTGAAAACATGACCAATTCTAAAGCTCTTGATGCAGATTGCCCATTTTCCTGATCCTTTGATAGTATTGTACATTATTGTTTTATTTTAAATGATTTAGTAGGGAAAATATGATACATCATCTTTATTTGGATTTTTGTTTTTTAAATATCAAGCTAAATATACTTTTATTTCCTTTTTGGACATTTGTATTTCTTTTGTGAATTATCTGCTTCTAGTCTTTGCCCATTTTTCCGTGGGGATGTTTGCATTTTTCTTATTGATTCATTAAAATTTCTTGTTTTATTGAGACTGTTAATCCATTGTTTTATACATGGTAAAAATCTTTTTCTCAGTTTGTCATTGAACTTTAAATTTTGTTTTTTATTTTTTCCTCTCCCTCTCTATGTATACATTTTGGTTTTGAATATATTTGATGGCTTTAAAATGCAGAAATACATACTCAAGAACACTTAATTGAAAATACTAAAAACATTGAATTGTATACTTTTATAGGTGATTTATGAATTATATCTCAATAAAGTCAAAAACAAGAACACATTTTGTGGGCCACGTATTAGGATATAAAGATAAGACAGTCCCTATTTCAAAAGGCTCACAGTTTAGTGAATGGATCTTTTTACCCTTTTATTTTCTATGAAAAGAGTTAAAGATAGGTATTACCACTTCCTCCCTGATAACAGTCTTATGTTGGATATATGTAATTTCATTTTTTCTATAAAAATCATAAATATATCTAAATGTAAATTAAAATAGTCTTGATAGTAAATAAAACTCTTTAGGTACTTTATACTTGAGACTATGCAAATCCATAGAGAATTAGGTTGTAAAATTTACATTAAATTATTTGCTTAACTTATGGTTATAAACATTCCATTTATAAGTATTTCTGTCTTATTTGTGAGTAGAAACACTTGTTCACCTTATTTTGATGAATAACTTTTTACGTTTTTACTTTCTGAAGAGTGGTTTATCAAATAAATTTATAAGAATTCATTTTTAAAAACTTTAATGAACTAGCTAATACATATAGCTATAAATAACTATAAATATGTAAACATGAATGGCTTTTCTATATTGCCAACAATAACCAGTTCAAAATATAATGTAAAAAAGTCTTATGCACAGATACAACAATAAAATATGTAGGCATACATGTAATAAATCACAGGACTGACATTTTTTAAAACTACAGTATTCTATTGAGGGCAAAAGAGGAAACTTACATAAATGGTGAGACAGTCTATGTGCCCGAATGAGAAAAAAATCAATATTTAAAAGATGGGAATTTTCCCCAAGTTCCAGAATTTAATGCAATTCAGTCAGAATTCTCAAACTTGAACTCCTGGCCTCAAACACTTCTCCCACCTCAGGCTCCCAAAGTACTGGGATTAACAGGTATGAGCCACTATACCTGCTAAATTCAGTCGAAATTCTAAAGAGATTTTTAGGGTGGGGGAAACCTAATAGTCATTCTGAAGTTCATTTGGAAGAATAAGTGGGTGAAATTGGGCACTCACTTCTGAAATTTAGAAGATGAGATTTTCAAAGTCAGATATTGGAAACTATCATAAGCCAATAATAGCATAGTGCTAGTACAAGAAAGAAACAGATCAACATGGCAGACATTGTCCAGATAGTCCAGAAATAGACCTAAGTACATGAAAATATTTACTGTATAATTAAGGTAGAATTTCAAGTCAGTGGTGGGAAATGGGTCAATAACCAGATAGTATTGCAATAGCTGATTAACTATCTGGGAAAAAAATAAAGTTAGATAGCTCTGTCTTAAACCATATGTCACAATAAATTATAGATGAATTTAATGAACTATTTTTTAGAAAACTTACTTAAATATGCAAGTAAAAATAGAAGCTATTAATATAAAGAAAAAGATTGCTAAATATGAGTATCTAAAATAAAATGAATAGAACCTATTTCTAAAAGATGATGATGATAATTTAGTTCACTAATTTATGACCATTATTGACAACATTGCCCCCTTCATCTATGTTTCTATCAGAATTATGTTGTGCAAATCTCTAAAATGATTGCCATTATGAAATATGGGATGGCTATGGCTATGAATATTCTTATGTGAGGAATTAACTACCTTTTTGTATTTTAAATCATATCTAGTAAATAATGTTTGAAGACTAAATGTACAGCATTTTAGAAGATGGGGCACCTTTGTTGAAGAATCTGTCCTACAATACCTGGCCTTTCTTTTACTTTAGTTATTCAGGCAACAAATATTTATTAAGCATCACTGGATGCTGAGTATACAGCCGTGATTAAGACACAGCTCCTGCCTTAAAGCTTATAATGTGGAGCCCAAGTAAACAGACACTGTGAGAATTGCTACACCGCAGTTCTGTAGAGGGAGCTACTGTGGTTACACTTGGAAAGAGCATGGAACCCAGTTTTAGAGGCGTAAAGGAAGGCCTCTGGAGAAAGGGTAACCTAAGCTACAGTCTTATAAAACTCAGTCCCCAACTCCCCAGTCCGATGCCTGTTAGGAACCGGGCTGCACGGCAGGAGGTGAGCAAAGGAAGGGAGCAAAGCTTCATCTGTATTTGCAGCTACTCCCCATCTCTGGCATCACTGCCTGAGCTCTGCCTTCCGCCTGCCCCCCTCCCACCACCCCTGCCATCCGTGGAAAAATTGTCTTCCATGAAACCAGTCTCTGGTGCCAAAAATATTGGAGACCGCTATTAAAAGGTAAGTATTATAGAAGTAGGCAAACAAGAGGGGAAGTGAAGTGTTCTAGATAGAGGGAACAGTATAGCAAAGTCTAAGACAAGATAGTGTGGTTCGTTGGAGATACAACAAGAATTTCAGGATAGCAAATTCACCTGCAGTTGAAGTACCTAATATCTGAAACTAAATGGTGTCCTTTTCCAAGATATAGGACAAAGAAAATGCTTGTGATACTAGCATTGGTCAGGAGTAGAGGAAAACTACTTCTAGCTGATGGCAGAATGTCAACCTACTAAATAAGATTACCCGTGCATCTTTAATGACAGACATTTGGCAAGAGATCAAAGCAGAAAAAGAGTTTATGGTACTTTGCAAAATCCAACCATAGGCTGTCAAAAGTTTGATGAAACTCTCAACCCTTTTATTTAGATGTTAACATTCATGTTGTGTCCTAGTTAGTGAGAACTGAAGACTCCCACCAGTCTCAGCCTGCTGAGACAGATGCACGTATCAGAACCTCTGTCTGGTGGCCTTGCCTCTGACTTTGATATGAGTCCTTAAGACCAACAACTTCCCCAGTTGACCAAAAGGAAAAGGAGAACCTAAATTAAAATCATGGTCCAGATATTATACACATAGTTAGGCGTTGGCTTGGGCAGTGGTTAGGATGTGCCTGAGATGGGTGGGGAAAATTGAAGTAAGGTAGCCAGTGATGAGTGCTGTTGTTGGCATTCCAGGTATGCCTGCCGTGTATTATTGGCACATGTGCCTGTCAGCTGAGCCTAATTCCCAAAGCATAATTTTTCCACTGGTCCATTGTGCAATTAAGAAGCATTCTATATCACAGAAAGATATTCTGTGAAAGGCTGGTCTGCTAGCCAAAGGCTCTGTCCAAATTTAAAGGCACTGCAAATGGTCTTTAAACAACAGATAATGTTTTTTCTTGATATTTTCTGTAGATGCACTGCTTTCTCCAGCTCAGCCACAGTGAGCTTTGACTTGTCTGCCCTCTTGTGGCCATCCGTGGTTAAATTAACCAGTATCTTCTGGCTTTAGGAAAAAGTACCTAATTTTTCTTGATTGGCTTTCCAAATTTTAGCCTGTTTCCTTAAAGAATTTCTTATTGCCCCCAAAACAACATATTTATAATTTTATTCCATTTTATAATATGCTGATAAATACCTTCCCTGGCTACTGCATAGAATCAGATGCTGATAAATACCTTCCCTGTCTCCTGCAATTTATCTTTGCAGCTTACCTCACGGGAAGCCCTGGGTTTCAACTCATCTAGTCAGCTCACTGCCACTTCAAGGTGTCAAATGTATTTCTGTTGTTCTTTCCTCTTGCTCTTGTCTCAAATGTCCTGTCAGTCTCTGTGCTTCTTCAAGACTGGACTCAAAGCCCACTTATTCTTGTAAATACTGTACCCACAGTAATAGCTCTCTTCTGAATTCCTGTGACATGTACTCCTCTTCTGTACTTCCTGTGCCATACATTTACACTGTATTTTTTTGATTAACATTTCAAATATAACAACCTTACCTCTTCAGACAGATGAACTCCTTGAGTATGGTACTGTCTCACACTTTTCTGTGTCCCCTGTGGACTCTAGCAGCTCTCAGTGAATATGTTGATTATTTGTCATTCAAAGATATCCAGTATCCTGACTCTATCTTTTCCCTTATGGATGACTGAAAAGCAAATTGTCTACATTTAAATATGAATATTAACATAGTAGCAATTTGTTTCCCCTAATGAAAACTATCTTAGCAGTGTACCTACATCTTAAATATTCTAATTTCTTTTTGGTCAGAGCCATTAACTGTATTTCTCTACCCTCTAGTTTAAAAATGATTTTAAAAAGTTTGATAAAATCATGTGTTAGTTTAGGAACATTTGATAAGTAACCAATGTTTCTTCATTACCCTTCTGTATGTGTTCTTTGTACTTATTTCTGGATAATGTTTCAGTTTGTAGACTTGGTTAGTCCTAATCTAATTCTTTATATCCATAAACAATTAGAATGTTTAATGCTAAAAGAAACACAATAGACAGACTTCATTTAGTCTCCCTCAGATGTTATCAGTGCCTTTTATTGTTTAAATTTCTTGTAGGAGGCATGGAAATCATGTGTAGCACAGGACTGGTGCTAAAACCAGAAGCCAGGTTAGGTAATTGGGGTATAGCTGGTGGGACAGAAAAACAAGAGAATAGATAATACAGGCAAAAGGAGTATATAGGCACTATCACTAGGATGAAGCTAAGATCAGAGTGAAGAATTTTAAACCAAAGTTCAGAAACAGAAAAGGTTATGACTATAGGTAGAGGAGGAGATATTCAAAATATTTACCAACTAGTATGGCACAGCCATCAACCAATCAGAAAAGGTGGGAGCAAGACCTGGAAGCCCTCTGCTGTGCCAGGCATTAACCTGGTTGTTACTGGATCATGAAGCATTCAGAGGGGCTCTAGGCAGCCACTATTTAAGATTGGTATAGAAATATTTCAATATTTTGATAATTAGTACAGCCGTATCACTATGTCCTGGCTGAACATAAGACCATATGTCCGGCTGGGCACGGTGGCTCACGCCTGTAATCCTAGCACTCTGGGAGGCCGAGGCGGGCGGATTGTTTGAGCTCAGGAGTTCGAAACCAGCCTGAGCAAGAGCGAGACCCTGTCTCTACCAAAAATAGAAAGAAATTAATTGGACAGCTAAAAATATATAGA
>CAUYSK010007575.1:0-29423 GCA_963575035.1 Avahi laniger | reverse complement strand
CGTCTCTACTAAAAAAAAAGAAATTAGCTGGACAACTAAACATATATATATAAAAAAATTAGCCGGGCATGGTGGTGCATGCCTGTAGTCCCAGCTACTCGGGAGGCTGAGGCAGTAGGATTGCTTGAGCCCAGGAGTTTGAGGTTGCTGTGAGCTAGGCTGACGCCATGGCACTCTAGCCCGGGCAACAGGGTGAGACTCTGTTTCAAAAAAAAAAAAAAGAAGAGCAGCTCTTACATTTTCAGGGAAAGTCAATTCTGGATATTGGTTTGTTCTTAATTTAGCCATTGGTATGTTCTTAGAAATTAAAATATTAAGTTAGGACAATTTAAATAGTATTTTCCTATTGGTTTACATCTTCAGTGTGTTTTCATTAGTAGAAGCTTCTAAAAATTTAGCTTTTGGTTAATGAACTTACTATTGATTTAGTACAAAAGCCAAGATTATCTCATCTGGTCCTCACATTTTACGGATGGGAAAACGATATACCAGAAAGAGTAAGTGATTTGTCCAGAATGATGTAGTCAGGTAATGGCAGGACCAGGCATTTTAATTGTACCATTTCATTTCTTTGTTACTAACTCTACCTGTTAAGTATTCGTGTTTTCTAAAGTTCTTCTCTTTCTCCTATATCCTTTGCTAGTTTGAATCATTCATGTAACTTTAAAAAAAACAGCTCTTTATCTCTGTATGAAACTTAAGATTCATAAGTTCAGTTGCCTACTAGACATTTGTCTTCAGATGTTCCATAGGTATATCAAATTCAGTATATCCAAAATAGTACAAAATATCCCCTCACCACAATAAGATTATCCTGCTAACTCACGGCTTCTAATGTCACTTCCATATGTCTGCTTTCTCAAACATGACTGTTACTTGTTTTCCTCCGGTTCTATCATTTTAAAGTCTTTTCCATTCTTCTTCAGTAATTCTTTCTGGGCCTCAGGTTCTTTATCAAGGATCTAATGTTTAAAAAAAAAACACCAAAATATACTGGAGGAACTCCTTTACTTAAAAAAACTATTACAAAGGCAGTATAGAGTGTTAAAAGAATGTTTAGGTAGGAAGACTTGGTTCTAGACCTGGCTGTGCCGCTGATTTGGGGCAAGTCCTTTTATCACTGGAGCCTTATTTCCTTTATCCTAAAATGAAGAGGTCGAATTAGTTTATTTTCTGTTAAGTCTTCTGTATAATATGTCCTTTCTTTCTCCTTCTGCCCACACCACTGCAATAGTGTCTACAGGCTCTGGAGTTTCTGCATTCGAACCAGGTCATTCACAGAGACATCAAGAGTGACAATATTCTGTTGGGAATGGATGGCTCTGTCAAGCTAAGTAAGTAGGAGTCTTCAGTGTCATAGTACTTTTCTCCCTGAGAGGCCCTGTCTCCTGTGAGATGGTAATCATGTAATAGTAACTACGACACTCACCAAGGTGTCTTTGTTATTTCATGAAATATGTCGGCTCTTTATATTCCTCAGTATTAATCATAGAGTATCATTTCATTTTTTCATCCATTTATACATTCAGCAAAACCCAAAAAACTTTGCTGAATGCTTACTCTGTGTTAGGTCCTGTGATGGGCACTGAGTGTACATTTTACTATCTTCAAGGAGTTCTCAATCTAGTATAAGAGACATGTAATGTATAATTAGAATGAAGAGTTTTATGCAATTTCTTTCATTCAATTATTCATATAGCAAACTTCTATTGAACGTCTATTACATGCTGGCTCCTCTGGGGATACAAAGATGTGTAAGAAGACATAGTTCTTGCTGTTCAAAGGCATTCTAATTTAAATAAATTTATAATTGCAATATGATGTGAAAACAACTGCAGGCAGAACATTTTGTTGAATGGTATACCAGTAGTCCAGACAAACAGGCTATGTCACAGGTGGAAAGACTGTTAGCAGCCCCTGGCCTGGGGCACAGGGTAGGAACTAATAAAAGCAGGGCCATGCCTAATCATAAGTGATTTGGGTTTAAATCAGGGACTTGTGCCCAGGTAATAAGGCAAGGACTTAGTTGCTAAATTCTGCGGTATGAGAATGATTTTCAAGAGCAAAGAAGAGTTGGGTAAGCAATCAAGACCAAAATGGGCAGCTTGAACTTTAATGCCTAGTCCTTCTGGTTTGAGGAGAGGTAGGAGGCCAGAGATGATGTTTCTTATATTCTTCCTGCTTCTCTTCAGGGTCAAATAGGAAATAGACTAGGAGCTAGACATGAAGGTGCCAGTCAAGTGACTCTTGCTTTGGAGAGACAAGGGATTGCAAAGCTGGGAGCCAGGCAGAGCTTGACACCTAGGGGTGGGCACACAGTCAACACTTCCTAGAGTAAGTATATATCCTAAATGTATATTCTTTTTCTAATTTTCCTTTTCTAGCTGATTTTGGATTCTGTGCACAGATAACCCCAGAGCAGAGCAAACGGAGCACCATGGTAGGAACCCCATACTGGATGGCACCAGAGGTTGTGACACGAAAGGCCTATGGGCCCAAGGTTGACATCTGGTCCCTGGGCATCATGGCCATCGAAATGATTGAAGGGGAACCTCCATACCTCAATGAAAACCCTCTGAGAGTGAGTGTTACCAGTCTTATTTCAAGTTATTTGGGCTGTTGTCTCTAGTCCCAAGAAATGGGACTCAGATTGTTCTCTGTGACTTTCAACCTGGATATCTCTTTTCTGGCTATCCAGGTCACTGTTGAACTTAAAGTATAAATGCTTAAAGAAAAGGGGTGTTAGAAATCCTTCGTTCATTTGTTTACCAATTATCTGAGTTCACATGATGTGCAAGAAAATGTTCTAATGATAATAAAATAAATTAATATGTAGTAACAGATGGTAAGCGCTGTGAAAAAAAAAAGTAGAATAAGGGAGTTAAGCAAATAATGGAGGGAGAAGTGTGCTGTTTTATTTAGAGTAAATGAAACTCTTAAAAGTTATTTCAGCAGAAACATGAAGGAAGTAAAAGGAGTAAGCCATGAGTTTAATTTCAGGCAAGAGTTTTTGAAGTATCAAGGGTATTGATTTGAAAACATACTTGTAGCCTGGAGAAAACCAAGGAAGCCAATGTCTCTGAAGTGAGTGAGAAAGGTAGAGAGTAGCAGACAAAGAGAACTAGCAGAGGACCAGCAGGTAATACTTTGTAGGCTCTTGTGAGAAGCTGGCTTTTATTCTGCAGAGTTGGGAAGTCCTTAGAGAGTTTTGAGCTGAGAAGTAATATGATCTATGTTTTCAATGGACCATTTTGGCTGCTTTTATGGGAAATAGTCTGTGAGAGACTGTTATAGTTGTTCAGATAAGAGCAGTGTCTTGGACTGTATTGGTAGGAGTGGAAGTGAGTAGTAGTTGGACTCAGGACATGTCTTGAAGGAGTAGCTGACAAGATTAATTAGATATTAGAGAAAGAGGCATCAACAATGACCACAAGGTTTTAGGCCTGAATTGCTGAAAAAATTCAGTTGCCATTTATTAAAATGGTGAAGAACATGGTTAAGTGGGGTAATAAAGATTTCATTTTGAATGTGTTAATTTGAAATGTTTATTAAACATCCAAATGGAGCTGCTAAATAGAGCTGGGCACATGATTCTGAAGTTCAAGGGTGAAAGGTCAGGACTATAAATATATATTTATCGGTAGATAGAATATAGTTGGTATTTAAAATCAGAAGTAAATGAGATCACTCACCTAGGGAGTGAGTGTAGTTAAAAAAGATTTGAGTACTGAGCTCTGGGTTACTCTACTGTTTACAGGTTGGAGGAACCCAGCAAATTAGACCAAGGAGTGGCCCTCCTAGTCTGAGAACTGAAAAGTGTGTCATGGAGGCTAAGAGAACAGTGCTTCAAGAAGGAGAATGGATTACTATGTCAAATATGATAGGTTGAGTAAGATGAGACTGAGAAATGAACATTGGATTTGCATTGTGAAGGTTATTAATGACCTTGACAATAGTCATCAGTAGAGTGATGAGGATGAAAGCCCTAATTAGAGTAGATTCATGAGAGTAAGAAAAGAGGAAATTGAGATGGCATGTATAAATATTTGTTTTTTCTCTCTTAAAGGAATTCTGCTGCGAAGGGTAATAAAAATGGGGCAATATTTTGACATGAAGGCAAGGAAAGGTTTTTAAAAAAATGTATGCTAATGGAATGATCTAGTAGAGAGTAGGAAAATCATCGTGTAGAAGAGGGAAGTGACAACTGTAGGAGTGATGTTCTTAAGAAGTTGAGAGGGTGTGTCAAATACTGAAATAAAGAGCATTAGATTAGAGCATGGACAATTTATCTGTTGTAACAGAAGAGGGAAAGCTGAATATATCAGTGTAGATGCAAGTAGGCTGGTAATTTTGGTTGCGGGCAAATGTGAAAGTTACTGTGGTTGTACTGTTTTTCTTATTTACTCCAACCTCCCATCTAGTGCAGGAATTCCCTGTGCACTGTTGCTGGTAGGTGGTCATCTACCCTTAAGTACGTACTCATGCGACCCTTGGATATCTCTGATTATTGGAAAATGCTCCATTGTACCAATCTGAAACTACCTTCTGTAGTTTCTGCCCTTTGGTCCCAGCTTTACCCTCTGACTCCACATAACACATTCTTCCCTGTCTTAGAATGGCCATGCAGAGATTGGAAGATGATGGTTGGTGAGATGTGATAGACATAAGGCTGGGATTAGAGTCAGAGGACATGTGCTTATATGAACAGCATGATCCTAGGCATACCTATTTATATTTGTGGACCTTATCAGTGAAATGGATGATAATTCTTGCCCTGTTACCTAGAGTTATTGTGGTTACATAATTAGACAGTACTTAAGTAAATGCTTTGTGAATTAAAGTGCTGAGTGCCTGTAAAGATTTAGTGTTGCTATGTTTTTCTTTACCTTTCCCAGGAGATGCTTCATGTTAAGGGATTAGGGAGGCAACAGTGAAACAGTTTGCTGCTTAAATATTTATATTTTTATATTCCTCTCCTGCATATTCCTCTCCTACTGGAAGAGACTAGTTTTTATATGACTGAGGTGAAGGCACCAGGAATAATTTCTTTCAGCAGCTGGGCGGAGGTTTAACTCATCAGGCTAAATGAATAATAAACCCTTTAGATTTGTAATCAAGAATAATAATAAACCCTTAGGTCTGTAACACCCTTCATAAGTTTACAAAGTGCTTTCCAAATACACTATCTTATTTTATTTTTACATGTGCAGGTGAGATAGGCATTATTTTCATCCCTATTTTGTAGATGAGGAAGTTGGAAGTTTAGTGGCTTGCTTTTAACATTTTAATGTTAAATCTAATCCTTGGGTCATATTTTTTCCAGTATATATACACAGCTGCCTCTTTGTATTCTATAGCACAAAGCAGCTGACCTTATTTCTAGAGGGTGTGACTGGGGACCAAGAGAGAACCCCAATTGGAGCTCACTGTGTTTCCCCATTGTATTGCCAGGCCTTGTACCTCATTGCCACTAATGGGACCCCAGAGCTTCAGAATCCAGAGAAGCTGTCAGCTATCTTCCGGGACTTCCTGAACCGCTGTCTTGAGATGGATGTGGAGAAGAGAGGTTCAGCTAAAGAGCTGTTGCAGGTAACTGTCCCTGCATAGGGAAACACCTAATCTGCAGAATCAATAAACCAAGTTTTTTTCACCTGATTTTTGTCTATGCGGTACTGGTACATATAGAACTAGGCTTTTCTCCTACCACTTCCCACACTCACTCTATATTCCTAGTTCCCTAACTTTCATCCCTAGGCCTTTGCTAATATTATTCCCTTAGCCTTTTCCGCAGACTATTAAAGCTCTACACATTCTGCTAGGCTCAGCTTAAAATCTTTCTAAACACCTATCAAACATTGCCTATGTCTTTCCTTAGCACTTCTTTGTTCTGCCTGAATTAGTCTGGCTGAGTTTGTTTGAGTCTTGGTGAAAAGCAGTTCTCTGATGCATAAGATCTGGTTTCTGCCAAATGTAACCCATTAGTCTCTAGGATCCTTTGGGACTAAAAATCCCCTTTTAACAGGCAGAACAATATAGCATTCCTTTTGCCTTTCTTATGAGTTGTGTTCTCGAAACCCTAGGCATTGGGAAATGTGTATATTCTATGCTAAGCCTGTGATTAGTGAAGATAATCATTCTTAATTAGGTACCAAATTGTAGTTATTGAAAGGTTAGTGCCCTCTAGAGTTTTCTTCCTGCTGTAGTAAGATAACTAATAATAAATACATTATATTGAATCTTTACCACATTTTAGGCACTAAACACTTTATATATTTTTTTAATCTATTTTTCACAACAACCCTGTGAGTTGTAGCTTCTGTTCTTCTCATTTTTACAGGTGAGGAAACTGAGGCTTCAAGTATTTAATAACTTTTCCATGATAGCTGATAAGTAGTAGATCCAGAATTTCAACCTGTGTCTGTTTGGCTTTCAAATGTGTATGCACTTGACCTCTGCTCTTACAGGCTTAAAGAGTATCAGAACTGGAAGGTCCTTAGGGCTCATCTAGTCTAGTTTGCTCATTATACAGAGAAGGAAACTAAGGCCTCCCAGTTGGGTGTGGGATCATGCTGCTTTCTCAACTCACAGAGGAGTTGTGGAAACATGTGATCTGAGAAAATTAGTTGTTTAACTTGTTGGTGTATATTGTAAATATTCAAAACCATGACTTTCACAATCTCAAACAGTGAAGGTTTCACATCTGTTTCTCCTGTGAGAACACAATTATGGGCAGAAATACATAGGATGATTTGTTACACTTCATATCTTCATGAGTTAGCCAGGATCTTTTATTCCTTTTACAGTTATAGTAAGTTCTTGTTCTCAGTACCTCTTTATACCCTATCTCTGTCTCAACAGAAGTTGAAGCAACTTTCAGAAAGATATTCTTGTATGTGAATCTGTGTGTGTGTGTGTGTATGTATACATGTATATAGTATGATTAATCAAGGGAATTATAAGTACGGGAGAAAAATCAGATATTCTTATCATCTGAGTTAAATAGTGATGCTTAGACATCAAATTTGGTTCTCAGTTTCCTGATAGCCAGGGCAGAAAAGGAAATGTGATAGATCCTATATTTCTTATCCAATGGAAGAAACATCCCACATCCTTGAGACACAAAACTTTTTCACTACTAAATGTAAACAACAAAACAAAACAAAAAAACAAAAAACCAACAAAATATTTTTGAGTTATATAAGGAATTGTTTTCCATAACAGTTTTACTGAAAGCGTAGATGCAGTTTTCATATGGTGTTTTCTTCTAAATGATTTTTTTTAAGAGTTAAGGGCCCAAAATACAGCCCAGTGAAAGTGATTTGGGAAAAGATCAAGCTATTGAAATCCTTACTGGATTAACTAGCCTAACTGGATTCAAGGGTAGAGAACAAATTCCTAGGTCAATGCTCCTAAAGTGTAGTATTGTAGTATGCAATTATACAATATGAACTCGCTTGTGTCTGGCTTCTTCCACTTAACATGTCTGTGGGAATCATCCTGTTATCACTGTATCAGTTACTTATTCATTTTTATTGCTGTGTAATTTTCTACATAGCATTATATGAATATAACACTATTCATTTTTCCATTCTCTTGGACATTTGGGTTCTTTCCAGTTATTTTTTGGTTTTTTTTTTTTTTTTTTTTGAGAGACAGAATCTCATTCCATTGTCCTGAGTAGAGTAATGTGGCATCATCATAGCTCACAGCAACCTCAAACTCCTGGGCTCAAGTGATCCTCCTGCCTCAGCTTCCCAAGTAGCTGGGAGTATAGGCGCATACCATGACGCCTGGCCGATTTTTCAATTTTTAGTAGAGACCATGCCTCAGCCTCCTGGAGTGCTAGGATTACAGGCATCAGCCCACCGTGCCCGGCCTCTTTCCAGTAATTGACTATTATAAATAAATCTTTTATGGACATTCTGGCATGTGTCTTTTGGTGGATATACAAACTCATTTCTCTTGTAATTATCCCATATACCTAGGATTGGAATTGCTGTGATGTAAGGTAGGTGTATGTTTATCTGTAGGTATATGCTGCCAAACAGTTTTCCAAAGTGGTTTGTTATCTTTTATAGATGTCCCTCAATTTGGGGATGATCTGAAGCTCTCCAAGCAGCACCTTGTACAAACATGGATGCTCTTATGTTTTGTCATGTTTGCTGAGGAAAAATGATAAATAATCATGTATCTTTTGCTATTTTTCTCCTTTCTAGCATCAGTTCCTAAAGATTGCCAAGCCCCTCTCCAGCCTCACACCACTGATTGCTGCAGCAAAGGAGGCAACCAAGAACAATCACTAAAACCATGCTCATACCAGCCTCATTGTGCCGAGCCTTCCATGAAATAAATGCTCATTTCAGAAATTCCAACCCATGATGCCCTTTTCTCCTTGCCTTGCTTCTCCCATATCCTGATCAAGCACTCTGAAGAATATGATCCTGGGAAACCATGTGCCCAGCATTAAAAGAAAACTGCAACTGGATGACTATTCAGATGATGGCCATTTCTGAATAAGGAATTTCCTTCCAACTTGTGAATAAAAGGGTGGTTTATGATCAAGGGTTTAAATGAATGAACACTTGGACTTGTATTTCTACATAGCAAAATCACCACCACCCCCAATACCCACCGCCAACAATCAGTCTTGACTATACAAATTTACAGTTTGATATCATTATCAATTTATAATCAATTGAGATTTCTTTAATGCCTGTTTTTATGAGGCTGAACTGCCCAAACACCTCATTGTACTTGAAAACTGGAACAGCTTGGGAATGCCATGGGGCATAATCTGCCAGGGACATCAAGAGGCTCAGCTTCCTGGACTGTGACTTTGGTGCAGCTGATCCTGACATGGGAGAACTACCACGTTTTTCTTTGTGTGTGCTTCTAGCAGCTGTTTGGGAGGACCTTGACCCAATAGTGTTCCCCATGCTATTTCTTGTGAAATGGTCTTGGCTATGTAGAAGCTTTTGATTCCCTGCATCCCCTAGGCTGCTGCCCCCATTCTGTCCTTGTTTATAACATTGAGAGGTTTCCTAGGGCACATGCTGAGTGAAAACAGCATGAGAAGTCAGGAAAAAAGCGAAGCTACTTTTAGAGCAAGGCTGGGAATCAGCACCTGTCCAGCTATGCTTGTGTGATATTTCAAGAACTCTTTTTCCATCTGGGATAAGGAGCTGAAAGATTAACTCAGATCTTCTGCTGGCCTCAATTTTAGGGTCACAGGAAAGGGTCTGCAAATTAGAGACTACCTGTTAGTTTTGGATGGATTTGGTGGCTTGACATGATACCCTGCCAACTGTGAGGAGACCCTGTTTTTAAGATGCATGGCCAAGCTCTCTGCCAATAAAAATGCTTACACTGGGTGTTGGGGATGTTTGCTACCTCCTGCTATCTTTGTGGTTTTGGTCCTCTCACCGTGTAGGACCCCTGGCCAGCATTGTGGCTTGTCATGTCAGCCCCATTGACTACCTTGTCATGCTCTGAGGTACCACTGCCTCTGTAGCACAAATTTCTATTTCCTTCAATAAAAGGAGATGAAAATATTCTACCTGGAGTATGCCTGCCTTTCTTCCCTTCCATCTTTCCTTCTATTCTTTTCTAATTCTTTATATAAAATAATGAATAATTGTTCTTCCTGAACCATTCGAGAGTAAGTTGCAGATAGGACGCCTCTTTACCACTATATACTTCAAGGTGTATTCTCTCCTCTTAATACTCTTATTTTAAAATATAAATTAAGAGAAATGGACCAAAAACATTTGTACTATTTAAAGAATAATCATAAACAACGCACGTATCCACCAAATCAAAAAATGGAACACTGCTGCATTCCCTTTCTCATTATAGCTTCCACCTCAAGAAGTAACTACTCTCCTGACTTTTCTTGAAATCACTTTTATCACATTCATATGTATTCCAAAACAAAAAGAGTTTAGTTCTGCTAGTTTTTGAACTTTAAATAAACATACCATAACAGATATGTTATTTTGTGCTTGTTTATTCCACTCAAGATTATGTTTTTAAGATATATGTATATAGTTGTGTATGGCTCTAGTTCACTTATTACTGCTGCTATAATCACTTGAGAGGAAAGTTCTAACTTGTCCAAGACTAATTTGCTGAGGACTGGCCTCCCAAAGGAGTTGGCTTTGTGCAGAGTGCTGTCATAATTGGCTACAGCCAAATGCTTAAGGCATTCGAGCCAGGTAGAATTCTTAAGTGGCTAATCAGGCCACAGTTCTATCACATCATACAGCTACATCTATAAGGCTTGAGCCCAGCACTGATCATGCCAGAGAAAGTGCTTCTCTAAGATGGCACAGTGGAGCAGGAGGCCAGTGTTCTGTTGTGTGGTATTATTATTGGATCCCAGTATGTAATCATACCGAAGGAGCTACTGCTTCCTAGGAATGCAAATTATAATTCCCACAGCTCAACACCTGGAGTCCTCCTGGAGTATGACATCTGAGCCCTACTAAATCTCTTTGTCTTCCCCAGAAGATGGTGGGCATTGGAGTTTCCACACACAGGCTCCTATTTCTGTAACCATGAGTCACCGCAAATAAATTAGGCTCCAGAAGGCCTGGAGTGTATGTTACCTGATCAGCTGCCCTTGTCTACTTGATAATTGCAGCAGTAACTGGGTATTACAGAAATCAACCAAGGAATCAGAGAACCAAACACCCTCTTGGGGTGAGAGAAATGAGAAAGAGAAAATACCCTCTTGGACAGGATAGCTGGTCAGCCATCTTTAAGGACTGGGATTGTGGGTCACTGACTGGTTGCAGGAACAAAACCTGCCAAGCCAAGGTCCTTGGGAGTTACATTCCTGAAAATGGAGACCTAGTGATGGAGGATATCATCCAGGATGGTATTTCAAAGTTGTTTCGAAGCCTTAGAGTCACCTAGGAGGAGACTTCCACTGCAGTAAAGGCTGAACTCTGATTAAGTTCCTGAGAATCTTCAGAGTAGATTCATCGTGAACCAGAGTCCTGAGGTGGAGTTGGGGGTTAGCAATCAGCTCTTCAAGGATAGAATTCTGTGGTGGTTACTAAGGTATCAAGGATAGAATTCCTTCAAGGATAGAATTCTGTGGTGGTTACTAAGGAAGGTATCTCCCAGGAGAGGTCCATTGAGATTAAAGCTGGACCAGTACTGGATGAACTAAAAACCCTGATGTATGGAATATGTTCCCTCATGACATGTGACGTGGCCCGACTTGAGACCGAGGAATGAACAGAGAGACACAAAGACGCAGACACATGACTGCAGCCTTTACAAAAAGACACAGACACCACAAAGACAGTATGAGGCTGCAGCAAAAATCTCTTGCTGTAGCTGCTTTATTTATAACATAGTCTGTTTGGCAACTGTCCCACTGTAATTTCTTTGTTCCCACACCGTCGCGACTCAACACGTCTCTGTTCCTTGTTGTTTTGTCTCCGGCGAGCTGATGTTTGCATCTAAACTCTCTAGCCCCTCCTATTTGCAGGGTGAGGGTGCTCTGGACTTGCGTGCAAGGCCAAGACATGTTCTTGAGAAGAACAACAAGGAATCCTTCCCAGACACAGGTGTCCCCTACAACATGCCCCTTGTGTAAAGAATGGTATATGACCTTACCTGAACGGAGCCAATCAAATGGGACCGTTCCCTGATGTTCCTCCCTTGACCGTGAGGAACAGCTTGAGATGTCACAGTGTTACTAAGGTGTTTCTTGCTCCAGTCAAACAGGAGCAAAGATTAGAAAGTCCTAAGGTGGTGGTCCACGTGGGATACATATGTGTGAAGAGATTTAGTATAGTAATCCCCCTTATCTGCTGTTTCACTTTCTGCAATTTCAGTTATTCACAGCACAGTATACTAAGATATTCTGAGAGAGAGACAACATTCACATAATTCTTATTACAATGGGGTTATAATTTCTCTGTTTTATTATTGTTAATCTCTTAACTGTGCCTAGTTTATAAATTAAACTTTATCATAAGTCTGTATACATAGGAAAAAGTATATATAGGGTTTGGTACCATCTGTGGTTTCAGACATCCACTGGGGGTCTTGGAACATAGCCCCTGCAAATAAGGGGGACTACTACATAGTGTATTGGCTCGCACGATTATGGAATCTAAGTCCCACAGTCACTGTCTGGAAACTGGAAACCCAGCAAAATTCAGTGGCGCCAGGAGCATTGAGAGCAGGAGAAGATCAATGTCCCAACTCAAGCAGTTGAACAGAGAACAAATTCAACCTTCCTTTGCCTTTTTCTTCTATTGAGGCCCTCAACAGAAATGAGGATGCCCACCCACACTGGGGGATGGAAGCACCTGCTTTACTCAGTTCACCAAATCAAATGCTAATCTCAGCCAGGTGCAGTGGCTCGCACCTGTAACCCCAGCACTTTGGGAGGCCGAGGCAGGAGGATTGCTTGAGCCTAGGAGTTCAAGACCAGCCTTGGCAACATAGCAAGACCCCCATCTCTAAAAAAAAAAAAAAAAAATTAGCAGGCATAATGGTATGTGCCTGTGATCCTAGTTACTTGGGAAGCTGAGGGAGGAGGATCACTTGAGCCTAGGAGTTCAAGATTGCAGTGAGCTTTGTTCGTGCCACTGCACTCCAGTCGGGGTGACAGAGCAAGACCCAGTCTCTTAAAAAAAATGCTAGTCTCTTCTGGAAACGCCCTCACAGACAAAACCAGAAATAATGTTTAACCAGCTACCTGGGCATTCCATGTCCCAGTTGACACATGAAATTAACTTCCACCCTTCTTAGCCCCACTCTAGGTGAAGGAGATAACCCTGGGGGGACCAAGTGAGCTCACAGCTCTTATAATGCCACCTGGTGATGGCTTTTAGATCAAGGGGTCAGAGTGCCCAATGTTGTTTTATTGGGGAAAAAACCGCAAAGACATAGGAGTTCCTCCATGCAGTTGCTGAAAGGACAAGTAACAACTGGATGAACTGCTTATATGTGAGATAGAGAAAATGTTAGATGATGGCATCCCATCCAGATACCCCACCCAGAACACAAGAGTAATGAGAACCCAAAGATTATACCCCTCACTTTGAGATTGCAATGGTAAATTGGCAAGTGTGGCGAGGACTGAGGATTCGTTAGTGATTGCCCTTTTGAAATCTTAGAATAGTCTGATTAGTTAGGTGTTAAGATAGAAGCACTGGCTGTTCTGTGGACTTTGCAACACAATTTAGTCTTTGTAGGGATCACTGTTTACTATTGATATATCTAGACATCCACTCAGAGAGTGGAACATTCTGCATGCCCAGGCAGCTTCACAGCACGTTTCCATGCCTTTCACTGCCTGCAGATTATAGGGGCAAGAGAACTCTGAAACTCTCTACTTACAGACAATTATTGCTTGTCTAATTCTTTATGTCCTAAATACTTTTATCCTGTGTGTTAGTTTTCTATTGCTACATAAGAAATTACCACAAAATTTGTGGCTTAAAAGAACACAAATTATCTCAGTTTCTATAGGTCAGAAGTCTGGGCACAACATGTCTGGATTTTCTGCTCATCAGGCTGAAATCAAGGTGTTGGTTGGGGCTGTGGTTCATGTGAGGCTTGGAGTTCTCCAAGCTCACTGGTTGTTGGCAGAATTCATTTCCTTACAGTTGTAGGACTGACGTCTTCATTTTCATGCTGTCTGTCAGCTGGGACCACTCTCACCTGACAGTTTCTTGCCACATGGTCCCATAGGCAATTCACAAAATGCATGTTTGCTTTCTTCCAGGTCAGCCAAAACACATCTCTCTGACTTCTGCTTTTGCAGCTAGCCAGAGAAAATGACTTTTAAAGGGCTCGTGTGATTAAATCAGGTTTGCCTAGATAACCTCCCTATTTCAAGGTCAACTGATTTGGGAACTTAATTGCATCTATAAAATTCCTTCACTGCAGTACCTAGATTACCGTTTGGTTCAACAACTGGGAGAAAGTATGTGTACGCCAAGGGCTGGGAATGTTGGGGGCCATCTTAGAATTCTGCCCAGCATACCCTGCAAGACTCTATCTGGACCTAGGAGTTAGGGGATGGGAAAATAACAGGAGTATCACAACTGCACTGCAGGGACCTGAATGTAGATATTCCTTGCCACACCTCTGCACTTTTTTTTTCCTTCCCTGATTCTTTTCAGCAGTTGAGAAGTCTGCACAATGCCCTGTGCCGAGAAGGTGCAAACACCAACCTGAAGGCACTGTTATTTCATGGCTATCTAGTGGTGGCCCATCCAACTGAGATCACACGTACATTTATCCTATATTTGATGTTATTGTGCCCTTGCCACATGGGCACTGTGCTAGTTGTCCTCACATTTGGGTGTAAGTAAACGTAGTCCAACTGTTAAGGGACCATGGGGGAAGAAGATTGGCGGTGATAGGGCTACTCCTGGCTTCCTGTTAAGGTGATTATACTAGGACAGACATTATAGATATTTCGAGAAGACCTTCACCAGAAATAAGAGAACACCTGAAACCATAAGAGGCAAGTGGAGGGAGTACATACTATATTATACTTGGGTACCTCTAGGAGGATTGTCATTCAGGCCATCCCACATTTTTCCAGGCATCTCTTACAGGCAATGGCTCCTTTGTTAATCTGGCACAACACTGGATCAGCCATCAGTTACTAGATGCAGCATTCCAGTGTTTCCTAATATTTTACTACTCCCAGGTTCCTATCCTACTTCTTTGCATTACACTACCCACCACCTGCCTATGAAACTGTCAACCATGGACTCTTTGGTCTAGCTCTTCCTCTTCTTCCTGGGATGACACAGGATTCCTGGTCATTGGAAAAGGCGGGAGCAATCCAGTAAATGTTGGTTAGCCTTTATTCAAGCCCTATAATTCTGAATGTTGGCTTTAACTCCACATAGTGGGTATGTGCACACACACACAACTCTGGACTGGACAATATGCCCCTCCTAGGCTATTTTCCTGTGTGGTCGAATGGCCTTCACAGGTTTGCCTCCAGGGACTAAGACCTACAACCCTAAGGTGATCACTCAACTGCTTCATGTTTTCTGGTATTCTCAGGCCTCCACAGCCATAATTTGGGCTAGATATGAAGGAGAAAACTTTCCAGTTGATAGTGAGGAGGAAAGGAGTAGGAGACACTATATAGTCTTATTCCTGGTAGGGGTGATTGAAACTAAAAACATTAATAGGAGATTTGCCAGTCATGCTAGGCTAAACAGCTAATGGAACCAGTCTAGCCATCCAGGGGATTAGCCTGGACTCCTTAACCAGAGTGGTTTTATTTTTATTTATTATTGTTGTTATTAATGCCATTATTATTTTAATCAGAGTGGGTTTAGACCACAGAATCGATCTTCATAATCTGACAAAGAGCTGTCTGTGCCCTAATCAATACATCCTATTGTTTATGGATCATGATTAGTAGAAAGTAAAATAATCGGATTTTGCATAGAGGAAAAGGCAGTAAGTTTAATGTACCCCAATCAGAACTATGGATCTTTTTGCTGAGTCTGGGCTCCCTCAGCCCTTGGTTTAGGGAAGGGCTTTTCATGGCTTTCCCTATTCCAGTGATTTTCAAAGTGTGGGTCCAGGACCAACAACATTAGCATCATCTTTAAAAATGCAAATTCTCAGGGCCCTCCATTGATCTACAATCTGTGTTTTAATAAGCCTTCCATGTGATTCTGACATAGCTCAAGTTTGAGAACCTCTGCCATAGTCACTATATTAACCATTCTCGATGATTGCCTATAGGTTGAAATGATATATAGTACTGATGGGATGGAGTATGATACATAGAGGCCACATAAAGATTGGAGATGGGCAACTGCAGTGGTTGAGAAATAAGGGTTAACTTGTCCAGGATTCCCTGCAGGTTGGCCTCTCAGGAAGAGAGTTGTCCTTTGAGCTCCATGGAAACTGGCTACAGCCAAATACTTAAGGCAATCAATTTTATTATTAATAGAATGCTGATCAGGCCACTTGTCTGCCGTAACAAGACATGGACTTTGGCCCCTGATCTCGCCAGGAGAGAGCCTATGCACTCCTAACTGAGGAATGATGAAGCGGTGGAACAGGACTAGAAGCCACGGTTCTGCCACACCATGCATCTATTGGATCACAGCCCTTGTCGGGCCAGCCATTTTTTGGTTTTCAGGCCTCTTCAACAAGGTGAAGAAATAACCTTCCTCATTGACAGTTAGGGGCTCAGTGGATTAGGAGGCACTGCACAGTCATATTCATGCAAGGACCAGGGTCTGTTTCATTCCTACGTGCTGACTCCAAATGGATGAGCAACAGAGGACCTCCACCCCTACTACTGATCCTGTATTTGCTGGTTTCCTCTGATAAATGCTGAAGGGAAGAAAATATAAATTCATTTTTTAACCCTCATGAATTCTTAGTTGAGACACTCTCCTGAAAATAAAAGTCAGATTAACAAGAGAAAACCAGCATAAGATTATTGACACGTGTTGTACCCATCAAGAGGCCCTAGTTCAAAAGTATCTCTCTCAAGGCAGTGGATTAGGAACCTCGCTTAAATAGTATTCGATCCTATAATGAGAAGACAAAGGAAAGAGCAGTTCTAGTCTTTTAAAAAGGTGGGGGAATGTGGGTAGGTAGTAAAAATCTGTTCCCAGATTCCTCTGGCGCCTGCTGGTGCTCTCTCTGGCTGATAAGCAAGTGCTGTTTCCAGGAAGGAATGATTTATGTGCTACCACCAGGCAAGTAGAGGATGAGGCAGAGTGTTCCCCTGCCTTTTCAGTGTCTTTAACAATCCTCAATATTTTAGGGAGAAATAACTTGTTTTCCTTCAATTTTATACTAGAACGCCTGGTATCTGTACTGTCTGGTCACTTGGCTTTGTTTGCTCCGTGTTGTTCAATTGTATGAATATGCTGACATTACTCATTCTTCTGTTGATAAATATTTGGGTTATTTCTTGTTTAGGGCTGTAACAAGCTATGCTGCTATGAACAATGTTGTATATCTATCTTGATGTACCATAAGCACAAATTTGTGTCTAGCTGATAATCTAGGCATGGAATTACTGGATCATAGGGCATACATATCTTCAACTTTTAAAGATAATGCCTAATGGTTTCCCAAAGGGGTTGTTCCAATCTACACCTGCTATTAGTGTGGGAGTGATTGTTCAACAACCTTGCTAACACCTACTATTTAATTGTAACCAATCTAGTGTGTGTATCGTAGCATTTCATTGTGCTTTTACTCCTTTGTGAAGTGCCTTTTCAAACTTTTTACTCATAGTTGCCATTGTTTTGTCATCTTTTTTGTATTTTTAGTTGAAATTCTTTATGTATTTTGGATAATTATCTGTTTTCAATTATGTCTGTAAAAATCTATTCTGTTGCTTTTTTTAAACTTAAACATTTTATTTTGAGGTAATTTGTAGATTCACATGCAGTTGTAAGAAATAATGCAGGAAGACCCTACCAATGGTAGTTTCTCCAGTGGTAACACCTTTACAGTTTTCTCCAATAGTAGCAATTGTAAAACTATAGTACCATAGTATAACCAGAGCATTGACATCAATATAGTCAAGATGCAGGACATTTCCATCACCTCAAGAATCCCTGATCTTGTCCTTTCATAGCCACACCCATTTCCCTCCTTTCCCTACCCCCCCCTCCTTACCTATTTCCTTACTTCTGCTTTGCTCTACTTTTGCTGAACTTTTTATTTTTTTTGAGACTGGGTCTTGCTCTATCTCCCAGTCTAGGTTGCAGAGGCATCATCATAGCTCACTGCAACCTCAAACCCCTGGGCTCAAGCAATCCTCCTGCCTCACTCAGCCTCCCAGCAGCTGAGATTACAGGTGTGTACCACCATGCCCAGCTAATTTTTTCTATTTTTTTTTTTTTTTAAGTAGAGACGGGTCTTGCTCTTGCTCAGGCTGGTTTCTGACTCCTAGCCTCAAGCAATCCTCCCACCTCGGCCTCCCAGAGTGCTAGGATTACAGGTGTGAGCCACCATGCCTGGCAGCTTTTTAAAAATGTTTAATTATTATGGCTATATAATAGAATACATTGTCTTGCTTTTTGATGGAACTTTAAAACCGGGAGTAATAGGATCAGGCCTGTATTTGCTCAAACCTGAGATGAATCACTAGGGCTTGTTTCGTTCTCTGATGATGAGAAATGAGGGAAAGTATCTCAAGGAGCAGTCAGAATGGAGTTTCAAAAATTTTCATATTACAAGACATTGCTTAATCTCTTGATTGCTCCTAATATAATATTAGTGGTTGCCAACAGTTTAGTACTGTTATGTCAAGGCTTAAGCCAGGGTCCAGAGTGGAAATTAGGAGGGGGAGGGTAAACATCTCAAGGTTCAGTCTGCTTTTCTTCCTCTGCAATATCAACTACCCCATCATCCAGGTTACCAATCTCTCTTCAGGTTAGCGTCATATCCTCCTAACTGGTTACTGGGAGGCACACTCCAGGGAATTCAGCTGGGTCAGAAAAGATACTGCCTACGTGCTTAATTCAGTTGAAGGGTTGATGGGTCTGTAGCTTCTAGCTATTTATTTAACCAACCAATTGACATGTACCAAGCATTATAGTAGGCATTGGGAATAAAGAGATGAATTATTAAATAGATATGGTCTTTTCTGTAGGTAGATTATAATTAGAGAGGGGAAGCAGAAAGTAAAACCTCAGCAAAACAGGGGGTAAGGGAAAATTCATTTGTACAGGCAATAAGTTTCTTAGGCCAAACTAAGATAACTGCCAGAGTGTTTTTTCCAACGCAGCCCTCAGCAAGCCAGCCTTATGGTAAGACACGAGTCAGCACACTTATGTAACCAAGGTGTTATCTCCTATGTGAACCCATATGATCATGCTTTCGCTTGACATGTTGCTACTATTATTTTGAGCCATATATAAGCATTCGCCATATTCTCACTGCATGAGGCATTCTCTGCCCACCACGACAATAAAGATTATATCTCATCTACCTGCTGCCTCTTGCCTCTTCTTTCAATTCCTGAAACCTGCTCCAGTGCACTCACTAGCCGCAGAGCCCCCTCTCCACACGGGGTAATTTGAATCAACGTGGCTAACATAGTAATAAGAGGTTTATTTGAAGGGAGAGATAGGACACACAGGAGGACGTACTTACAAAGCCTAGTGGTAAGGAATGGGTGAGGATGATCAAAGAAGGCTTCCTGAGTTGTTTCACACTAAGAAAAGGAATTAGCCAGGTAGAAGTTGGGAGTGGCAAGTTGGTAAGCCTAGTAATAGGAACGGCATGAATGAAATATATAATAATGTAGGGAAGCAGTACAAGAGGTTTGCTTTGTGGAGTTTCAATATAAGTGGACGTGGAAGAGAGGGGAAGATGAGCCTGGAGAGAAAGGCGGGATCCAATTTAAGGAGCTTTAACTTTAGGGATGAATTTTAAGCATGGTCAGATTTGCATTTTTAAAAGATCACCAGTTGCTCTTCAAGTGATAGATTGGGGGAGAGGGAAGTTGGAAGTAGTGAGATTCTTTGGGAGTCTGCTGCAGTAACTTAGCAGTATTAAGCTGGTTGGTACCCACTGAAATACAACAAGGGAATGAGTAGGAGAAATGGATAGAAGTATAATAGGTAGAATTTGGTTGTTCTGTGTGTGGGAGAGGGCTGTTTGCAAACGAATGGGAGTAGTCAAGAATGAGACATTATTTGAGATCTTGTCATTTAGTGATTTAGAGCCATAGGAGATGGAGCAGATATGAAGGGGAGATAATGAATTTAAGTTAGAGTTTACTGAGTTTGAAGTGTCTACAGCAGGATACGCAGGTGAAGACCATTAGCCTGCAGTTGGATATAAGGGTCTAGAGCTCAGGAATGAGGGCAGAGCTACAGAAATGGATGGATGAATTAAAGGTTAAACAAACAAAGAAAAGGGAAAACAGGCCCATCACTCTTCAAATGTTTGAAACAGGATAAAAAAGAAAAGCCAAAAAGAAAAAATTAAAAACCAGGTAACACCTCTCGGCTACTATGGAGGCTGAGGTGAGAGGATCGGTTGAGACCAGGAGTTTGAGGTTATAGTGAGCTGCAATGGTGCCTTGAGTAACCGCTGCTCCCCAGCCTGGGCAACATGGCAAGACCCCATCTCTGAAAAAAAGGAAATTTATGAATAACTGGGCTACAGAAAATAGTTAATGCCTGAACTAAATTATTAACAAGCATTAAGCTTACACTTAAGTTATTTTATAAGAACCAAAACAAACTAAAACAAATGGTATATCTTAAAAGATATTTAAAAAGTGGTGCTCTAGGCTGGGAGCAGTGGCTCACCCCTGTCATCCTAGCACTTTGGGAAGTCGAGGCGGAAGGATGGCTTGAGGCCAGGAGTCGGAGACCAGCCCCAGCAAGGGCGAGACCCCATCTCTACAAAAAATATTATAGAAAAATTAGCTGGGTGTGGTGGCGCATGCCTGTAGTCCCAGCTACTTGGAAGGCTGAGGCAAGAGAAGTGCTTGAGCCCAGGAGTTTGAGGTGGCAGTGAGCTATGATGCCACTGCACTCTAGCGGGGGGGCGACAGAGCAATACTCGGTCTCCACAAAAATAGGGGTCCTCTGAGCTAAGTTGGGGTCCAGTCTTTCTCCGGCCGGGAGCATCCTTGGCCCCGCCCCGCTGCGCCCGGCCACGCCCACCGGCACCGCCTCCCTCGGGCCCTGCTCCAGCCAGGCCTCCATCTTGAGAGTCGCTGGCGTTCTCAAGCCTGAAGCCCGGGTTTGGGGTTGGGGACTTCACTCTAGCTCCCTGCTTGCTCCTGAAGCATCGCCAGAAACAAGAAGTTACATTAAATTTATCAGTCGGCAGCCAAACCTGAGGCACTTTGACGCAGTCCGCTCACTACGTCGTCGTCGGGTAAGCTCGTTTGTTTCCCCTCTCTCGAGGCTCACGGCCGTGTGCCGCCTGTTGTTGACCATCTCACGGTAGCTGCTTCGTGTATTTTATCCAGTTTTCTAGTTGTTTATGACGAAGGGGATAAGTCTACTTCTGCTTTCTCAATCCTGGCCAGCACCCCCTGTTTTTGACGTAATCAGCGGGTGAATGGCGATAGTGTCCTTTACTGAGGTGGGACAGATTTTAGGAGGGAGAGGTTTCGGAGGGAAAATCAGGGGTTCAATTTTGAACATTTAATTTTGAGATTCCTGTGAAAAATCCAATTACTGGAGATTTCAGTAAGCTGTTGGATATTTGAGTGTAGAAATCAGAGAAGAGTTCTGGAAGGGAAACAATGTTTATTGATCTCCCCCTAAATATTATTGAATTTTCCTGTGAACTTGGCTGACCTGGCTGGTGCATAGACACGAAGTTAAGGGTGTGTAGATATGTGGGAAAAGGTGGTGGTAACTATTCTGGTTAAAAAAAAAAAAAACTATCTTTTTAATTCAGTATCCAGGCAGTTTACCATTTTCCCAGTGGTAGAGATTTTGTTGTCATCTGCCTTCGGACACCCGAGTATGTGCAGTTAGTCCCACCAGGTTTTGTGTGTGTGTGTAAAAGTAGTTTCATCACCAGGCAATTGAAAAAATATTTCTTTTCCATCGTGATTATTTTCCTTTGGCCCATGGGTTTTTGCAAATGTGTTGTTTAATTCCCAATTGTGGAATTTTCTAGTTATCTTATTGATTTCTGACTAAATTGCACTGTAGTCAGAAAATATATCCTTAAGATGTCAATTCTTTAAAGTTTATTTAAAACAGTTGTGTGGCTCAATATGTAATCACTTTCGATAAATGTTCCATGGCCATTTAAAAAGAATGCACATTCTGCATTTACTGAGTACAGTGTTCTATAAATGTTAAGACTAATTTGTTAATCAAGTTGTTACAATCTTCTGTGTCCTTACAGTCGTTTTTTCTGCTTATTCCATACTTTTTTGAGAGAAGTGTACTAAATCTCCCACCATAATTGTGCATTTGTCTATTTCTCCTTCAGAGGCTATGTGATTGGGTACCTACAAACTGAAGAAGTTTTTAAAAATCATTTTTCATCATTATGAAATGTTTCTCTTTGTCTCCAGTAACGCTTTTTTGCCTCAAGTTTTACTTTGCTGGTCATATAGTAGAGGTAGATTGTATCTTGTGGCCCCAATTCTTCCCCCTTCCTTCAGTTACACTCTTCCTTTAGTTCACACCCTTTGCCATGTAATTTTACTGTGCCCCCACTACCATGAGGTGACCTGCTCTGATTTTTGACTTTGGGCTCAACCATGTGAACAAACATCCCCCAAAGGAGAGGCTTGAGATGGGCTTGCATTTGGAACTGTATTCTCTTGGACAATTTCCATCACCACGCAAACGTACTCAGACCAACCTGATTGAGTGACATGGAGCAGAGCCAAGTCATCCCAGTCATTGTAGCTGAGGCCAGCCTAGATCAGCAGAACAGAGCTGATCAGCTCAGATGTATGAGCAATAAACTCTTACTGTCATATGTGACTAAGGTTTTGTCTTTGGTGCATGGCATTATGCTGGCAGTAAAACACTGATACATATACAAGGGATGTCTTTTCTATTTCTTTTAATCTCAGAAAACCAAATTCTTAGGAGCTTATAGTGATTTTAATATAGTTAGACAAATTTTTAAAAATTCGAGCATTTAGTCCATTTAAAGTAATACATATTTAGTTTTAAGTCTGGCACTTACTATTTGCTTTCTGTTCTCCTGTTCTATGTTCTTGTTTTACCTAAAGCTTGCTTTCTTTTGGATTGATCATTTTTAAAATTCAACTTCCCCCCTTTTTGAAAAAGCTTAATTGAGGCATGATTGGATACGATAAACTGCACATATTTTAAATGTATCATTTATTTAAGATTACTGTGGAATAGGGGATGAATTTGGAAGGACAAGACTGAATGCAGAGAGATAATTTAGGAGGCTGTTGAATTACTTAGAGTGAGGACCTGAGCTGGGGCATTGGCCAGGGAGTGAAATTATGAGAACTAGATCATCTCCAGGGACTCTCCTGGCTCTTCAGATCTGTTATTTTAGGCTTTAAGAGGAGGAACAAGGTAGCCTAGAAAGTGACTGTGGTAGGTTGAATTATGGATGCCCCAGTGATGTCCAAATTCTAATCCTCAGAACCTGTGAATCCCAGAGTCTCACCCTGACGTGGTAAAAAACGCTTTGCAAATGTGATTAAGTTAAGGATCTTGAGATGGGGAGATTATTTGGATTATCCAGGTGGGCCCAATGTATTAACAAGGATTCTTAATGGAGGCAGGCAAGAGGTTTGGAGTCAGAAGGAGACATGGTGATGGAGAAAGAAGTCAAAGAGAGGGAGATTTGAAGATGGAGGAAGAGACCATGAACCAAGGAATGCAGGCAGCCTTTAAGAAGCTGGGAAAAGCAAGGTTATAGATTCTCCCTTAGAGCTTCCAGAAGGAACACAGTCCTGGTAATACCTTGACTTTTTCCCAGTGAAACTCATTTTAGAGTTCTGATCTCCAAAAGTATAAGATAAATTTGTACTGTTTTAAGCTCTAAATTTGCAGTAATTTGTTACATCAGCAATAGGAAACTAATACTGTGGCCTTCACAATGGGAGAATATATTCATTTGACAAACATTTATTGAGTGCCTACTCTGTATTAGTTATAGGTGCTTGGAATACATCAGGGAACAAAAAAAGACCTCTTTCTCATGGAACATACATTCTAGGAGGTGAAGACAGACAATAAATAGTAAACACACTAAATTATATAATATTTTATTTTCTGTAGAAAAAATGTAGCATAGGAGAGCAGGAGGGAGCAGGTTGCCGTATTAAATAAGAGGCTTAGGGCAGGCCTTATTGAGAAGGTGACATTTGAGTGAGTACTTGAAGGAGGAGAGGTAGCTACTTCTTTTGAGGGTGAGATAGTCCCTTGGGGTTTCTTCTTTCTTTGGGCAAATTAATTTGAACAGAATACTTAATTCTTATATTGGGGATACCAGTGGTATCCCATGGGGCTGGTGGGAAGCTGAGGAATGGTTGGTGTTGCTTAGCAACTGCCATTTCCAGCCCCTGCCTGATAAAGAGGGTAAAACAGACTAGCATAATGATGTCCAGGATGTGGACTTAAGATATTCTGAGTGAGAGGGATTACTTGGTTTTGATATGAGGCCTGTGAAACCTGCCTGGACCTGAACTACTTTCTCACTATATTCTTCTTTAAAAAACTTCATGAAACATCCCATATCACAGAGTAGTTCCTCCAAAGAGTCTTCCATAATGAATGGCACCTGCATCTGTTTAGCCTCTCAGACTGAGTGATGGCTGAACAGAAAGCCAGGTTCAGAGGCAATGAGGAGGCTCTTCCTTTTCCTTCCTAGCTTGTAACCAGCCTGAAATTACCCCTGTCCTTAGAGGTAGTCCTTTGAGATAGGTCTGAGTCTTGAAAAGATTCTGTTGCCCTGACATCTGGGAATTCCTCTATCAGTAGAATTTATGTTCTATTGCAATTGCTTGTTCAATTGTCGGTTTTTCCAAATAGATGTAAACTTCACGTTTGTAGGGATCATGTCTGTCTTATTCATTGTTTTACCTTCAGCATCTAGTCTCGCACATAGTAAATGCTGAGTAAATATCAATTGGATACATGAATAAATACATCTGGGGGAACTGTTGACATTCTTGTACCCTGACAAAGGATATGGATTACTTTTACATGTTCTAGTAGCGGGGAGCAAGCACTGAAGAGGTAGGACACAGTACAGGTAAGTTTTTATGAAGATGAGGAAGGAGGGAGATTTGGGGTTTTAGGTGATTCAGTGAGGAGGCAGTTAATGAACGAAAGTGTGGGAAATCATAGAAAATGCTGCCACCTGTGTTATTTTCACAGGTGTGTCCAGTTGGTAGGTGCCTTGCTATGGGGAAGCTGAAGAGGCATTTTGGGCAGGTGATAGCTGTGCAAGGATCATAAGGGTATTGTAGTATAGGCAACAATATGAGCTTTGGAGTTAGCACACCTGAGTTCAGAATTGGGCTCTGTCGTCAACTCTTTGACGACATGAGTGTCTTTTGGAGCATCCATTTTTACCAGTTTTCCATAGGGAAAATTATACCTACCTGATACAGTTTTGTGGATTGACATAACTGTGTTTACAAACACCTTGCACGGTCTCTGTTCCATAGTATGTACCCAGAAAATGTTATTTTTCTATTTTACTATTCCTTTATCATTTTCTTTCCTCTCTCTTCATTTTCCTACCTTTTAAGTTTTCCACTGCTGTTTTCTTGGTCTTTTTCCTTCTTTCCTTTTCTTCACTTTTATTCTCTACTTTTCCTCCTACCTAGTCCTTCTCTCTCCTCTCTCTTAGTTTTCATTTTCTCTTGGCAGGACTGGCAGAGGATTATATATTTCTGCTTTGGTTTTTTACTTCTTTCTTCTCTCCTACTTCCTCTTTCCTCCCCCTCTTCGTTTGCCTCCTTTATTTCTCTCTCCTTCTTCTACTTTGTTATCCTTTTTTCTCTCTTTCTTTTCTTGTCTTCCTAGCTAGGGACAGAATACATAAGTAGCAAGGCTCTTAGTTGTTCTTGAATCCCATCCCTAAAACAGGGCCCTTACTCTTTCTAAGGCACCTACTCTTACCCAGCCTGGCCAGGCCGTCAGGTTGCTTATACCCCTCCACAGCTATGCTAGGTCTTCCAGTGATCCTGGAGGCTCCCTTTCTCCCTCCCCTCCCATCCTTTTCCTTTTTCCTTCCTTCCTCCTTGATTGCAGATTTTTTAATGTTAAGCAAAAATAGATACAGATAATAAAGGAATTTTCATTATATTACTTTTTAAAAAATGTGGTGAAATAATCCTGTAACATAAAATTCACCATTCAAACCATTTCAGTGGTGTTTAGTACATTTGCAAGTTTGCGCAACTGTCACCACCATCTAGGTACAGAACATTTTCATCACTGCAGAAGGAAACCCCATTCTCATTAAGCAGTTGCTCCCCATCCCTCCCTCCCCTTAGCAACTAGCAACCACCGATCTGCTTTCTGTTTTTGTAGATTTACTTATTTCATATAAACTGAATCATACAGTGTGTGGCTTTTTGTGTCTGGCTACTTTCACTTAGCATAATGTTTTCAAGGTTCATCAGTGTTGCAGCATGTATCAGCACTTCATTCCTTTTACTGGCTGAATAATATTGTATGGGTATATCACTTATTCATTCATCACTTGATGGGCATTTGGATTGTTTCCCCCTTTGGGTTATAGTGAATAGTGCTGGTATGAAAATGAATTTAGAAGTTTTTGTTTGAGTACTAGTTTTTGGTTCTTTTGAGTATATACCTAGAAGTAGAATTGCTGGGTCATATGGTAATTCTATGTTTTCAACTTTTTGAGGAACTACCAAACTTTCCCACAGTGGCTGCACCATTTTAATTCCTACCAGCAGTATATGAGGGTTCCAGTTTCTTCAAATCCTCATCAATACTTATTATTTTCCTTTTTTTAAAAAAAAAAAAATTCTGGCCATCCTAACGGATATGAAGTAGTGTCTTATTGTGGTTTTCATTTGTGTTTCCCTAATGACTAATGATGTTGAACATAACGCTTTTTGGCCAATTGTATATCTTCACAGGAAAACTGTCTATTCAACTTTTCCCATTTTTTGTTTGGGTTGTTTGTCTTTTTGTTATTATAAGAGTTTTTTCAAGTATTCTGGGTGCTATACGCTTATCAAATACAACAAGTATTTTCTCTCATACTATGGGTTGTCTTTTCACTTTTTTGATAGTGTCCTTTGAAGCACAAAAATTTTGAGTTTTGATGAAGTTCAGTTTATTTTGTTGTTGTTGTTTTTACTTTTGGTGTCATATCTAAGAAACCATTGCCAAATCTAGGGTCATGAAGATTTACTCAACCTTATTGGTTGAAAATATGTTTTATAAGCTTTATAATTTCAGCTCTTCCATTTATGTCTGTGATCCATTTTGAGTTAATTTTTGTTTATTATGTGAGTAAGGGTCCAACTTTACTCTTTTTCATGAAGGTATCCAGTTGTCCCAGCACCATTTGTTGAAGAAAGTATCCTTCCCTCATTGAATGGTCTTGGCATCCATATCAAAAATCAGTTGGGTATAGATACATGGGTTTATTTCTGGGCTCTCAGTTATATTCTATTAATCTATATATCTGTCCTTATGCCAGTATCAGCCTGTTTGATTGAAGTTTAGTGCTAAGTTTTGCAATCAGGAAGTTTGAGTCCTCCTTTTTTGTTCTCCTTTTTCAAGACTGTTTTGGCTATTTGAGATGCCTTGCAATTCTATATGAAGTTAGGATCAGCTTTTCCATTTCTGCAGAAAAAACTATTGGGATTTTGACAGGGATTGCATCAAATATGTAGATCACTTTGGGTAGTATTGACATCTTAAAAATGTTGAATTTTCCAGTCCATGAACATGGGATGCCTTTCCATTTATTTAGGTCGTCTTTAACTTTTTTCAGCATTGTTTTGTAGTCTTCAGTGTATAAGTCTTTTTACCTCCTTGGTTGAATTTATTCCTAGGTATTTTATTATTTTTGTTAATGTTATTGCAAGTAGAATTGTCTTCTGAATTTTCTTTTTGGATTGTTCATTGTTAGTATATTTCAGCATCTAGATCCTGATTTTTGTGTGTTGATCATGTATCCTAGAACTTTCCTGAATTTTTTATTAGCTTTAATAGTTTTTTTGTGGATTCTTTAGGATTTCTTTTATATATAAGATTGTATCACCTATAAGTAGACGTAGTTTTACTTCTTCATTTTCATACTGGATGCCTTTTATTTCTTTTTCTTGCCTAATTGCCCTGGCTAGAACCTACAATATGATATTGAATCATTTTGGTGAGTGTGGACTTTCTTTTCTTGTTCCTAATGTTATGGAGAAAGCCATTGGTATTACAATAATTTATTTATTTATTTTTTTTTGAGGCAGAATCTCACTCTGTCACCTGGGCTGGAGTGCAGTGGTGTCACCATAGCAACCTCAAGCTCCTGGGCTCAAGCAATCCTCCTGCCTCAGCCGTCCTAGTAGCTGACATTCCACATGGACGCCACCATGCTCAGCTAATTTTTCTATTTTTTGTAGAGAGGGGATCTTGCTCTTGCTCAGGCTGGTCTCAAACTCTGAGCCTCAAGTGGTGATCCTCCTGCCTCAGCCTCCCAGAGTGCTAGGATTACAGGCATGAGCCAACACGCCCAGCCCCATAATTGATTTTTTTTTTTTTTGAGGCAGAGTCTCACTCTGTTGTCCTGACTAGAGTGCAGTGGTGTGGCGTCAGCCTAGCTCACAGCAACGTCAAACACCTGGGCTCAAGTGATCCTACTGCCTCAGCCTCCCGAGTAGCTGGGACTACAGGCATGTGTCACCATGCCTGGCTAATTTTTTCTATATATTTTTACTTGTCCAGATAATTTCCTATTTTTTTTTTTTTTTAGTAGAGATGGGGTCTTGCTCTTGCTCAGGCTGGTCTCAAACTCCTGAGCTCAAACAATCCGCCCTCCTCAGCCTCCCAGAGTACTAGGATTACAGGCGTGAGCCACCACGCCCGGCCAATAATTGATTTTTTGATGTTGACTAACCTTGCATTCTTGGGATAAATCCCACTTGGTAATAGTATATAATCTTTTTAAAAAAATATGTTTCTGGATTTGATTTGCTAGTGTTTTGTTGAGCAGTTTCGTGTCCGTATTCACAAGATATATTGGTCTGTAGTTCTATTTCTTGTGATGTCTTTTATATGATATCAGGGTAATACTATCATCACAGGAAGTGTTGGAAAGTGTTTCCTCCTATTCTAATTTTTGGAAGAACTTGTGAAGAATTGGTATTAATTCTTCTCTAAATGTTTGATAGATTTCACTAGTGAAGTCATCTGGGCCTGGGTTTAAGTTTTTGGGAAGTTTTAATAATCTCTTTACTTGTTATAGGTCTAATTCATAGATTTTCTATTTCTTCTTGATTCAGTTTATTTTGTGTCTTCTAGAATTTTTTCTATTTCAATTAATTTATCTAATTCTTTGCCATACAGTTGTTTATCATATTCTCTTATAATGTATTTTTTTTTTTTTGGCAGGGTTGCTCTTTCATTCCTTTTAGTTATTTGAGTGTTCTTTTTTTCGTGGTAAGTCTAGCTAAATGTGTTCACGTTTTGTTCCTTTGTTCCACCTTTTGGTTTCACTGATTTTCTGAACTGCTTTTCTATTCTTTGTTTCATTAATTTCTTTACTAATCATTATTATTTCTCTTATTTTGCATACTTTTAGATTATCATTTACTTCTTTTTTTTTTTTTTTTTGAGACAGAGTCTCACTCTCTTGCCTGGGGTGAGTGCCGTGGCGTCAGCCTAGCTCACAGCAACCTCAAACTCCTGGACTCCAGCAATCCTACTGTCTCAGCCTCCCAAGTAGCTGGGACTACAAGCATGAGCCAC
>CAUYSK010007574.1:0-40781 GCA_963575035.1 Avahi laniger | reverse complement strand
ATCATAAGTGGGCACCCAAATGGGGAACCCTAGCTCCCCATCATCAGATTCCTCCACTCGATTTCTCAAAGACCTTGATAAACAAGGTTAG
Source organism: Avahi laniger (assembly GCA_963575035.1). NCBI lineage: Eukaryota > Metazoa > Chordata > Mammalia > Primates > Indriidae > Avahi > Avahi laniger. Next base: position 40,690 of record CAUYSK010007574.1, on the reverse strand, counting down.
CTAGATTCCTGCCCAAATGCAATTTTCAAGGTCTAGAAATTAATCAAATGCAATGAAATCCCATCCTCTTTAATAAGACCATCAGTATCACTAATAGGCCAGTGGTGTCTTTCTGACAGAACTGTTGATTCAACGGCTGACACGGATGCCATTTGCATCGACTGTGTGTAGCTAGCGGTGCAGAGATGAATGGCCGTGAGCTGAGGCAGTGCTAATGTTTCCAGGGAATTCTGTTCCAGGAGACACGGGCCAAACCCTCCGTGCACTTCTTTGTTGCTCTCTGCTGAGTGACGCCTCCCTGCTCTAGTCCCCTGAGGTCTGAGGTCTGATCATCTGCTAGCTCTGGGAGGGCACCTGTAGCCTGTGTCTGGCCATCAGTGACCTCCCTCCTGCAGGCGCCGTGGCTGGTTCGTCTCTGGGCAAGTGACAAAGTCGGGTCATTCAAATAACCATTGGACAATATTCTCTCTTCTATCTGAGGCTGCTCAGCTGGTAAAATGGAAAACGGGAGCTGCCAGATGCCACCATGTGACCACAAGCACTTGAGGAAGGAGCCACACAAGGCGGCAGAGGCGAGAGGTTCAGAGACGGCATCAGGGTCCTGGAGTCAGACCCGTCCCTCAGCCTGACAGTGACGAGAGCACACGGATTCACCTTCCTGGGTAGCTAGGTTTAGGTTGTCTTTTAACTTTTAACCAAAAGTGTCCTAATACAGCTTTTCACTCATTCATTTGTTGCTCAATTACTAAGTTTTACCGTCGTAAAGAGCCTATCCTGCGTGCACATCAAAGTCAGAGAGGATGAAGGTGCCGTCCCTGCCCTTGAGGGACTTACGGTTGAGTGGATGAGGTACCGCCAGCCCAGAAGGCATCACGCGATACATGTAATACATGTCCTATCACACCACGCGATACATGTAATACATGTAATACAAGTCCTATCGCAACACGCAATGCGTGTAATACATGTCCTATCGCACCACGCGATGCATGTAACACACGTCCTATCGCACCACGCAATGCATGTAACATGTTGGGCAGGCGTGTGAGGGAGAGCACAGGGGCAGACTTTGAGTGGACTCTGAGCTTTCTGGGGACAAGGTCGGCATGGTCCCCTTTTTCTCTTGTGTGCCTGACGTTAGGGGACACACACACACACTAAAAACATTTAATAAAGATTCACAAGCTCATTTTTTAAAAAATTCTATGTGACATTTCTCAAAAGAATGAACCACAGATATGAAATGAAAAGGAAAACATAATTTCGGTGTTTCACCAGACGTGGGTTGTTAGAAGAAAGATGGATGGCCTGGTGGTTAAGTCTGGTGCCAGACGTCCTCGATTTAAATTCCTGCTTTTTTACTTGCTTAATATGTCACCTTAGGCAAGCTACTTCAGCTCTCTGTGCCTCAGTTTCCCCATCTCCAACATGGGGATAATCATACCTGTCTCATGGGGTTGTAATGTAATTAATGAGGCAATATACATAAAGTGTCGAGAGCAGTGCCTGGCCATGGTGATCATCGTGTGTGTGTCCGTCATCACTGTCGTTGTTAGTACAGAAAGAGAGGGAAGAATAGTATTAAAGATGGAACCCAGGAGTGTCAAGATATCGTGCCCTAAATAATGGCTGCTGTTGATCCAGGGAAGCATTAATTCACAGAAGGGAAGTGAAAAGAATTTGTGGGCTGGGCGCGGTGGCTCATGCCTATAATCCTAGCACTCTGGGAGGCCGAGGCGGGTGGATCGCTCAAGGTCAGGAGTTCGAGACCAGCCTGAGCAAGAGTGAGACCCCTGTCTCTACTAAAAATAGAAAGAAATTATCTGGACGACTAAAAATATATAGAAAAAATTAGCCAGGCATGGTGGTGCATGCCTGTAGTCCCAGCTACTAGGGAGGCTGAGGCAGAAGGATCACTTGAGCCCAGGAGTTTGAGGTTGCTGTGAGCTAGGATGACGCCACGGCACTCTAGCCCAAGCAACATAGTGAGACTCTGTCTCAAAAAAAAAAAAAAGAATCTCTGACCAATCTTTTATGGCGAAAAAACTGAGGCACAGAGAGGGGAAGTGTGTCACCCAAAGTCACACAGCAAAATAGAAGCTGACCACAAGAAAATGCCAGATACCCTTATTTTCAGTCCAGAATTCTTTTGCCTGTTCCCAGCTCTCATGTCCGACTATGGACCAAACGACACAGATGCCAACACCACGTCCTCTCAACAGAAATCTGCACTTAAATCCCGCAGCAGCCTCCCCGGGAGAGCAGCAGGCACAAGAGGAAGACTAGAAGGACCAGCAGGCCGGCTCAAGAAGGGGAGAGAGCAATTTCCAACAGCGTATAAATCTGGCAGTCACCAAGCCTCCTTCCCGAGCTCCCTTGGAAAATGTGCAATTTGTGTTTATGCAGCTTTGAGGCAATTATTACACAGGAAAAAAATCTCTTGATCACGTTACTTAATGTTTTCTAAGTGAACATTTAGTATTTAGTGGCTAAGCAAATTGACTTTTCTGTAATGAACAGAGTGGATGATTGAAAACCATTTAATATACTGAGGGATGGGGACCCGCTATCCAAAGGATTACTTAAGTCACAGTTTAAACTCTCATTTTTTTTGAAAGGCAAACAGATTTCCTTTATACTAGAGATCTTGGGCTTAATGGTTTTGTTCCCATTAAAATCTATCTAAATATGTGAATTGTGTGTGTTTTTTTATGTGCTACATGGGGATATTAGACAAACTTTTCTCAGTGTTGACTATCCCTGCTGTTTTGCCAGGATTTCCTGTTTGCACGGAGAGCTGTGCGCTCCTGCTGGGTGGGCCGATGAGAGTCACAGGTAAGTGCCATCCACACACACGGAAACCTGGACTGCTAGAATTGCCTTCCGATTACAAGGGACTTGAAACTGAGCCTGTATAAATGCATCTCAACCTCGTATTCGGAGAAAGCAACAGAAAACAAACCTTGACTCCCTTCGTAACTAACAAAAAAGGAGCATTTGTTAGAGGACTGTGGAATGAAAGGAAGACAGCCACGACGGAGGAAGGCGGCGGGGTGGGGAGGGCCAGGACGCGGTGGGACTCTCCGCAGTCGAAAGATGAGTGGATCAGCTTGAGACGGGTCCCTGCCCTGCACTGGCCAGCGGAGCCCAGAGAGGCAGGGTCACGGGGCCATCCCAAGGAGAGGCTGTGGTGAGTTAGGCAGCAACTCCGGAAACGCATTCCTTGATCCAGGATGGAGACACAGATCTAACCAAAAATCAAGCTGTTTTCTTCCAGGACAGACACCATCGGTGGCCCGTGAAGCCCTCCTACACACAACCCCTCTGGCCTCCCTACTCCGGCGCATGCCCCTGACTTTCCACTTGGGTTCTTTCCTTGGAGGACAAATACGTTAGATTTCTCACTTCTCCGATGCAGAGACTCCAAGTGGCTTCTGCGCTGTGTCCCGTAATTGCCCAGCGGGGGGAGGCCTGGTTGTCCACAGAGATAACTCCTCATTCACTCATCCCTCTCCCCACTCCCCCCCAACGCTTGCTGGGATCCCCTCCCCAGCAAACTGTTCGCCCTCAACTCCTTGTTTCAGGACCTGCTCCTGGGACGGCCTGTCTAATCAAATTCCCACTTGAGGAATCGTCGATCTACTTATGGCTGACAGCTGTTACCCCTCAGTGGACCAGACGGCTGCCTCGCTGGATGGGAAGTCTGGCTGTCTCCACTTTTCCAGCGCTAGCATGACTGGGGAAGGGCTGGCGGCTGAAGCAACGCCCGAGGGATCTGGCCAGCCGCTGAGACCGTCCAGTTCGCTTGTTTGGAAGGAGCTGTCTGCACCGCCCAGTCAGCCCACAGCTCAGTGTCTGCCTCCCAGCTGCATGGGGGCTGCCTGAAGCCAAGGATCACAACTTTCCTCTCATTTGTTTCTCCCACTGGACAAAACAGAAGGATGGATGCTTCAGAAGGAAGGTGCTAAAAGGAGCTGTGTTGCTTGATTAAAAGACCAAACGATGAACAGGCAGGACAATTTCCAGTTTTCCGTGGGCGACAGAGGTTTCTGTTCCGTGAGTCCAGTGCTGATCCGCATTGTTTTGAGAGGGCTGCTGCAGGCATCTCCACTTCCCCTATCCCCGTGGTGTTCACCGCGTCTGTGTAAACCAAAGGCTTCTCACTGCAAGTACCAGTGGCTCTCGCCCTCCCTGGCAGGAGCGCTTAACCCTACACGCGGGGCAGATCGCTAGGGCCGTCTCCAGCGGCGAACGGGTGCGGTGAATAAACACTCCAGCACCCTCGCCCCTCAGCTGGAACGTTTCTGAGATGTGCTCCAGAGCAGCTCCCCAGATTTACCAGGATTAAACCCCAGTTTTCCATAAGGTAAACTGCTTTTTAACACACCCCGTAGTTTTCTTCCCTTCCTGTCTTCTCATCTTCCTACCCCAGTCGGTACCTCCCGGAGCTACGACAGCACCCACATCTCCATTGCAAGGTCTGCTTGTGGTTTGATATAAAAATGAAAGAGAACGGGTCTCCACGTGTGCAGACGTTCCTTCGGAATTAGGAAACGTCTAAGGGAAGCTTGGTGTCGATTCACACTGGATTACATTTATTTGCTACGTGGCCAACTTCTGTAAGAAGCTTCTCTCTTTTTTTTCTGTTTGTTCTTTTGCTTTTCATCTCCCAGTCTGTGTGTGCCTCTGTTCATGCAGAACATTATTTCCAAGATAGACGGCATTTCCCCAGGCTGTTATAAATTATTATTGAACTGAGCCCCTTCTCTCATCATGCTCCCCATGCAGCCTGGCCAGGCTCGGATAAATGGCCTGTTCTGGGGTGTGTGGAACGGGATGAATCACGATGGCATCCTGGGACCACGGCAGCTCCGTGCGGGTGACGGAGTATCTGAAAGTGAGGCCCTGTGATCGATCCGGGAGGGGGGGTTGCTGCGATTAAAACCCGTCCTGTTGGCAAGTCTGGGGGACTCCGTGGGCACAGGCCCCGTAGCCCAGGTCTGGGCTTAGACGATAACATTTTCCTCTTGGCCTCTTTCCAAATACCTAAGTTTTGTGAGGAACAGGCCATCCAAAACCCAGTTAGTGGGGAAATGAGTGGCATGAGTTTTCTGATTTTCCTTTTAGTCTATTGGTCTTAAAACTCATTTGCTGAATTGGACGCTACTGTTATCAGCCCCTTTCGCAGGTGGGGAATTAGATGAGTTTTCCAATGGAGGCCCATTTGGAAATGTCTTCGATGTGTTTTGATTATTTTTCAGCCACAAGGTCTTGAATGGCTTCGCTTGACAGCGGTTCTCAAACTTGGGGGATCACTTGCAGGTTTGATAAAAGGCTCACAGGCTCCCGCAGACACAGACTCTGCATCTTTCCTCCTGGGCCTCCGAGAGGAAACTAAGTGGGGCAGGCAGAGGGAAGTTGACATTTGAGAAGCCAGTTTTCATTCTGGAACTGAGAAGTCAGGGATCTGTCCCTGTGTGTGGTTACCCGGGCTCCGACGCACGTGCACATGCACACACACACATGCACACATGTGCACAAACACACACACATATGTAGCAGCCCCCCCTTGGGGCTGTAGTCACCCAGGAGGCCCCAGTGCAGGACAACAGCACCCTGAGCAATGCAGCTGGGAGAGTTGAATTGCGGACACATTCCGGTCCAGGTACGAAGGGGGAAACACGCCAGCTCGTTCAAAAGCCACAACTGACACAGGTTCCTACCTTTAATATATTTTCTAACACTGAGTTTCCCCGATGCTGGCTCTGCCCACACCCGCAGGGCAGGACAAGAGGGAGGGCGGAGTCTTGGACGTGGCTGTGCCTACTCCACTCGCATCTGCTTGGTGCGTTCACCCCAAGGACCAGGGGCCTAGAACGGTGAGCTCCGTGAGGGCTGGACCGAGAGCCCAGGCCTCCGGTGCCTTAATAGAAGTAAAATTTGCATTATTAGATGCTTTCTATGCTCCAGACACTGTCTTAAGTACTGGCAGACACTGACCTATTTGACCCGCACTGGGTGGGTGTCGTCCTGCTGGCCTATAAGCGAGGAGACAGTTGGGGGAGTTTAAGTAATCTGCCGCGTCACGCAGCTTGGAGGCCACAGGACCACTAGCAAGGTCGCGTCTGCCTTGGAATGGAAGTTCGGGGCTTCCTGGGGTCCCTCTTGCCCACCGACGCCGTCCCTCACAGTCACCTTTCCAAGGCTCCGTTCTGCCAGCAGACGCCTTCGGGGCACAGCTCAGGGGTCATTTGGACACGGGGGCTGCAGTGTCTGCTCCGAAGAGAAGGGGGAGAAAGACCCGGCATGTGCTAAGTTCCGAGCTCCATGCCAGATACCGAGCCAGAAGTTTCTTATGTGGCCCTTGTAAAAATACAGTGGGAAGGGAGAAGGAGGAAACTAATGCTTCCTGGGCAATTAGGACATGCCAGGCATCCTGCCTAGTGTGAACGAACCCCTTAGCCAGCTGTTAGTAAACCACGGCCCATGGGCCGAATCTAGCCTCCTGCCTGTTTTGTGAATGAAGCTTTGCTGGAACACGGCCGTGCCCGTTCGTTTCCTGCTGTCTGTGGCTGCTTTCCCACGGCAAGGGTGGGGCCGGATAGCGGGGACAGAGGCTGCACGGCCAGCACAACCTGAAACAGTCGCTGTTCGGCCCTTCACAGACGAGGTTTGCCGACGTGATCTGTGCGACCCTCACAGCCTTTCGAGGTGGGTGTTCATTGTGCCGACGAGAAAACCGAAGTCAGGAGACGTCTCCTTCTTGCCAGTGAAAGTCCCTTTGTGCCATAAGGCGGTCGATGACAGGAACAGTGTTGGGTGACACTGACTTCCGCTTCAAGGTCGTCATCCGAGTCCCCTTCTCTTTTTCCCAGGTAATATTTGCCCAGGACTGGATGGGCCTGGCGGGTGTTTCTGGGGACCTCCTTTGTCACGAGCTGGGTGTCGAGGACCAGGCGCTCGCCAGAGAGAGCCAGCTCTGGAGGCAATCCTGCGGGAGCTGGGCCTCTCCCGGCCCCCACGTGCGGGAAGAAGCCAGCAGAGCTCAAGCCTTTGCCACTCAAAGCTGGGTCGTGGGGCAGAGCTGCGATCATTCTGCGGCCGGACCGCTGCTGGACGAAAGGGCCCTGAAGAGCAGCACGGGCGTTTGTGCTCCCAGCAACAGGCCTATTCTGGGCCACGAACCAGCCAGTTTGCCCAAGACTATTCCAGTTTAACTCTGAAAGTCTCGCACCTTAGAGGATGCCTCAGACTCAGACGAAGCAGGACGGTGAACCCCAGGTCAACGAGGGCTTGTGGGCGAGGCGTCCAGCAAAGAGAGCTGCTCTCCAGGCACAATTGAGACTTAACACCCTTAAACAAAACTAACTCCGGTCATTCTCGCTGCTGGTGAGAGTGCATGAGACGAGCCCTCACGCCACTGCCGGGAACATGATCTGTGTGTACCAGGCGTTGTAAAAACGCCTGAACTTTTCACCCGGCAACTTCTCCCTACGGCTCTCTTAAGAACTTATCAGAAACTATGGCACGGGTCTTGATATTACAATTTTCTCCTTTTCCTCAAAATATAAAATCAAAAAAGAAACGAAGGAAACATATCATGGATCAAAATACAGAACGATTAAAATCACAGTCCTTTGTCCATGAGCAATGTTTTCCAGCTAACAAACACCTGTTTTCTATGCCTGTATCTTGTCTTTTTCTCCTGTCTCGGAATAAACTATATATATGGTAGAATCCAAATTTGTAAGCAAATATCGAAAATATGCACATATACATGTTAACATGTTAGGAAACATGTTAGGAGAAAATACACCAAAAAAGAGATGATTCTGAAGTTCTAAAAGACAGCATACCTTTCCCGGTTACATAATGTAAACAATGTTGAAATTCTGGTGGAAAGAATTCTGTTTACAGCTGAGAAATTCTGCAACTGAGCTAAAGGGAACTCTGAAACTTAAAAATATTAGCACCACCAAAAATTTCTAGGACAACCGTAGTTTCCAGAGTCCCAGCACTCACGTAACCATGGAGGAACGGAGCAGGCGTCGTTATCCCCAGTTTCACAAAGGAAGAGGCTGAGACTCGCGGAGGCCTGGCAGCCTGCACTGTGCGGCCCAGGGCACAGATGAGATCTCACAGGGCAGACTCAGGTCTCCCGGCATCCAGCCCTGTGCCCTCCGTGATCCAGGTTGCCCTGTCAGACTTTCAGGCTGTGGCCTCTTCTCTAAAAACCAGCTAGACTCTTCCCTCAAGCAATGATATGTCTGGTGTGCCCGGCACAGGCCTGGCTCTTGCCTATTGCTCTGGCATACTTATTAGCAGTACCCTTTTCACTCTCAGAAATGGTCCAATATGAAAATTGAAATACCTGGCTTCCTTTTAAAGACGTATCAGTCCTCTCCCAATTTCCATCAGGGTTTCAGAAAGCCAGGCATGTGGGCAAGTGAGCTCCTGCCTCGTGCCGGTGGGTGCAGTCTGCAGCTTCGAGCCGTGGTTGTCATTCTGAGCAGCTCTGCTCCCATCAGCTGCGGCACTGTGAATAGAAGACTCTGTCAAGAACAGAACTCTCAGAAACCCAGATAAAATGTGACTGAAGGCAGCTCTGCCCAGCCCACAAGCATCTGTTGTGTTGGGAGGCTTAGCAAGCCCGGCAAAGCGCCTGCTGTGTGCTAAAAGACCCTAAATGGGTCCTGATTTTTCATTTGTCCTTTCAACAGTCGTACATTCAACAAATAATCACTGAGGAATAGCTAAGTGCCCAGCTTGGGCACAGATCAAAAAACAAGAACAAAAGTCCCTGTACTCATGGTATTCACATTCCAATGGAGATACAGGCAACACACAAGAAATACACACGTACAAACACAGGAATGAACACAAATAGCTGATGTGATGACATGTAAGGGCAGCAGGTCTACTTCAAGTGGTGTGGCCAGGGAAGGACTGTGAGAAGGGAATCGTGTGGCGAAACCCAAAGATGAAGAGGAGGTGAGCACGGAAAGATTTGGGCTGGAAGAGAATCCTACCCACGTGGGAATGTCAAGTGCAAAGGCCCTGGGGTGAGAAAGGCCTTGGCACACTGGAAGATTAACAGAAAGCTGGTGTGGTTGGACTATCATCAGGAAATACAGCAGAGTCTGAGGGGAGCTGGAGAGTCAGGCCAGGCGGGGTACATGGGGACCGTGAGAATTAGGGATGTGGCTCTAAGAGCAACAAGAAATATTTGAGGTTCTGGCACAAGAGCAGAGACATAGACCAGGGCAACAGAACTGAGAACCCAGATATAAGACCGTCCTCATATAGACATGTAATCTTTGACAAAGCAGACAAAAACATACCCTGGGGAAAAGAATCCTTATTCAACAAATGGTGCTGGGAAAACTGGATAGCCACATGTAGAAGACTGAAACAGGATCCACACCTCTCACCTCTCACAAAGATCAACTCACAATGGCTAACAGACTTAAACCTAAGGCATGAAACTATAAGAATTCTAGAAGAAAATGTTGGAAAAACTCTTACAGACATTGGCCTAGGGAAAGGATTTATGAAGAAGACCCTAAAGGCAATCAAGGCAATAACAAAAATAAGTAAATTGGACCTGATCAAATTAAAAAGCTTCTGCATAGCCAAGGATACTATCACTACGGCAAACACACGACCTACAGAATGGGAGAAAATATTTGCATGTTATACATCCGATAAAGGGCTGATAACTAGAATCTATAGAGAACTCAGGAAAATCAGCAAGAAAAAATCAAACAACCGCATTAAAAAGTGGACAAAGGACATGAACAGAAACTTTTCAAAAGAAGACAGACTAATGGCCAAAAAACATATGAAAAAATGCTCAACATCTCTAATCATCAGGGAAATGCAAATCAAAACCACAACGAGATGTCACTTATCTCCAGTGAGAATGGCCTTTATCAAAAAGTCCCAAAACAGTAAATGTTGGCATGGATGTGGAGAGATAGGAACACTAATGCACTGTTGGTGGGACTGCAGACTAGGGCAACCTCTGTGGAAAGTAGTGTGGAGATACCTCAAAGAGCTACGAGTAGATCTACCATTTGACCCAACAATCCCATTACTGGGCATCTACCCAAAAGAACAAAAGATATTCTGTAAAAAAGACATCTGCAATAGAATGTTCATAGCAGCACAATTCACAATTGCAAAGATGTGGAAACAACCCAAGTGCCCATCAATGCATGAGTGGATTAATAAAACGTGGTATATGTATACCATGGAGTACTATTTAGCTTTAAGAAACAATGGTGATATAGCACCTCTTGTATACTCCTGGATAGAGCTGGAACGCATTCTACTAAGTGAGGTATCCCAAGAATGGAAAGACAAGCACCACATGTACTCACCATCAAATTGGTATTAACTGATCAACTCATAAGTGCACATATAAGAATAACATTTATTGGATGTTGGGCAGGGGGAGGGGGGAGGAGGGGATGGGTATATGCATACATAAAGAGTGCAATGCTCACCACCCGAAGGATGGACATATTTGAAACTTGGACTTTGGGGGGGCGGGGGGGGGCAAGGGCAACATATGTAACCTAAGCATCTGTACCTCCATAATATGCTGAAACAAAAAAAAGAAAAAGAGGTGCTCTTTCTGGGGAAGATGGGCTTTAATTTATGTCATGGTGGTGGGCTGAGTTTCTTAGATCATGTGAGCTGGGGCGTATGATAGAAAGGTTACAACTCTGATTTCAGGGCAGATTATGATCTCAGTTCTTGGCACACGTTTTAACCGTGTCTGCACCTGGTGAGCTGAGGTCAGATTGCGTCAATACAGTGGAAAGGATAGGGTTTCAAAGGATCTGTGTTTACCAAACCTTCTTTACTTTCCTAACGTCATTTCCACAGTTTGGTGGGGCCATGAGACTGATTTCTGGCTAATGCGATGTGGGAAGAAGGGATGTGTGTTTCTTCTAGGCCTGGTCCCTAAAATCCTTCTTCATGGTCTTCCACCTTTTTTCTCTTCCTTCATCTGCCAGCTAGGTGCGGCAGATCCAGTGAAGGATTCTGAGGTCCTAGGTGCTGGTGGAACTAGATGAAAGGAGCCTTAGTCCCTGAATAATTCCACAGAACAAAAATCAACACCCCGCTCCCTCGGCAATCTATATTTGGCTTTGTAATGAGCAAGAAATAAACCTTTATTGTGATGTTAGGCCATTGAGACTTTGGGTATTTGTTACGGAGGTTGGTTCACAAACTAATGCAGAAGTTGCACATAGTAGGTGTTCCATAAATATGAGTGTTTTTTCTCTTGGTCCCCAGGAAGCGCAGAAGGTCTGAATCCTCTCCAGGAAGTCTGAGGTGAGAAGAGGTAATAGGGGATGTCTAAGCCAAGCCCTTGAGAGAAGGTCAGGAATCGGGCAGGGAAACCACATGTGTGGCCAAAATGGCAACTGGATGCTGGCTCCTGACGTTCCCCCGGGGATTAAGCCCAGGTGCCCACCATGGCCTTTGTTGGCCCCTTCCCTTTTCCTGCCTGGCTGCCCCGCTCCCTTCCTGACTGTTCCCATCTCCTGCTTAAAAGCATTTCATGCTTCCCACTTGCTTTGGGAGGAAGTCCAAACCTCCCTCCTCTCCCCAGTTTTCCCCAGGGTTCTGTAGGGCCTTAGGAGCCAGGGTAAGAAGTTTTTACTTTATTCTAAGGATTTTCCTAAGTGACGGGGTGTCACTGAAGGGTTTTAGGCAGAGGAAGGACATGACTTTTTATTTAAAAAGGTCCCTTTGGCCTCCAGGAAGACAGTGGCTTGCAGCGACAATGTGAGCTGGTGGGGAGGTGAGATGCTGTTGTAAAGTTCACCTGGGAGGTGGTGGCAGCCTGGACTAAGGAGAGGAGTGGATAGATGCACTGAGGTAGTAGTTTTGCCAGGACTCAGTGGCTGCTTAGATGAGAAGGACAGAGGGGACAGCAATGACTCACAGGTTCCCCGATTTGGCATAGAGTGGCTGGAGGAAGATTTACAGAGACAGCACCTTTGGAGGGGAAGAGTGAGGCTTTGATGATATTGTGGAAGTACTATAGCTAGGAATCCAAAAGTGCCTGACTCTGAGGGGCCGGGTGGGAGCAGCTTTCAGCCCGGGCTCCACTCACTGGGCTCTGTGTTTGTCTTGGCATGGGTGCTGCTTTCGCCTAAGGGAGGGCACCCTCTTCTAATCCTCACAGAGGTGCCATATGGGCTCTGCCCAGCAGAGACTCTTGTCCTAGTGAGTTTGGCCCAAGGAGCATCTTGAAACTCTAACCAGTCAGGTAAGGAATTCTCCTCCTGTGGGGACAGCTGGAAAGAGGGTAGAAAAGGTGGCCTGACCTGAGAAGCAGTATGGAAACATTATCCTCAACAGCCCAAGGGAACTCTGGATGAGGAATAGGAAGATGATGAGTTCAGATATAGAAGAATCAAGGTCAAGGTGACTGTAAGACCTTCTGAAGAAAAGGGATATATCCTGTTGCTCAGGAAAGCAATCTAGGCTGGAAATAGATATGTGAGGGTCATTAACAGAACCATCAGTAGTTAAGAGGATTGCTCAGGGGAGAAGATGGGAATGCAGTGAGAAGATAAGAGGTTCCCTTGTTAACACCAACAGAAAAGGAATTGGCCAGAGAGCTTGAAGGAAAACCAGGAGCAAGCTGTACCCTGGGTGCCCAGGGAACAGAAGGCATCCGAGTGGATGTAGCTGGGTCCCCAAGTCAAATGCTGCCCCGAGGCCTGGAAGATGAGGATCACAGCACATCTACTGAATGAAGCAAAGCATAGGTGACTGAAGTGTCACAGAATGGGGAGTGTTATGGAAGCTGGGTCTTGTGGGTGGAAGAGCAACTGAGAGTTCTCTGAGCCAGGCGGCCCTGGGCAAGCTCTGGACTCTTGCGCTCGAGTTTCTGCAGCTGTGTGATGGAGACCTAGAACCTCTGGCCTTATTACTCATGGAGTGGCACTCTGGGGCCTCGGACCCAAGGGTAAGTGAGCTCTGAGCCAGTTCCTCTTGCCTCTGATTATGGATGACCTTAAGCATTCTGTGTAGAATACAGAAGCACAAAAGGGACCTGGTATACTAATGATGATGATGTTAAAATAATAACATTTATTGAAAGTTTACTATGGGTCGGGTCCAGGGTCTTTAACATAAATTACTTCATTATAACTCACACATTCTCTATGAGCTAGGTATTATATCTCCATTTTCCAAAGAATAAACTGAGGCTCAGAGGCTAAGCAACTAGCCCAGGGTCACACAGCTAGCAACTAGAGGAGCTTTTTGTTTCATTTTATTAATTTTAGAAGTTTTTAACCTATTTATCATGGAGCTGTGTTTTGAATTGGCTCCAAAGCTCATCATAGAGGAAGATAGAGGGTGATAGGAGAGAGAGAGTGACTGACAGAGCCAACTGTCCTGCCCCAGTCACATCACATCCTGGCCACACAGCATTGCATTGTGTATTTTTGTTCACTTTCTAATTCATCAAATGTTTTACTGAGGGCCTACTCTGTGCCAGGCAGTGTGCTGGGGCTGGAAGACCCAGTGGTCCATCTCCTCATGAGGAGACCAGCGTGCAAACAAGCACTGTGAGTACGGCGTATGGGGGTCCAGTGGAGGCTTCAGGTAGGGTGGTCGCCTCCCCTCAGGAAGGTCAGACAGGAAGTGCTTTCCAGAGGACCAGGGACATCAGTGGAGACATGAAAGACAAGGAGGGACGTCTCTAGGCAGACCTGGTGGTCTGAGGGGAAAGAACATTCCAGACCTGATTTTCTGGATTATGAAAAAGAAATTAAAGACAGTTGTTTTGGTCTCCCCCACCTCCACTGCAGAATGTCTCTGCTTCTAAAAATCTAACTTCAAAGGCTATCAGAAAATTCTCCCCAAATTCTTAGTGCAAAAAAGAAATATGATTTACTGTATTTGCTACATAATTTTATGGGAGAGCATTGGCCTGGGTATTCTCAGCTATTATTTTTTGAGACCCTGAAGGCAGATACTGAAGAATAGTGACCTTGACAGGTGCACTAATAATATATAAACTCAGAAAAAAGTTAAGAATGAACAGGAGGCCAGCCTTAACACAAAGAAGAACTGCTTCATTGTGGAAATAGAATTCTTTAATCTCTATTAGGGCCTTTCAGGTATCTTTTTTTATTTTTTAATTCAGAATATTATGGGAACGTAAACATTTTGGTTGCATATAATGCCTTCGTAGCACCTTTTTCTGGCCCTCAAGTATGTAGGCACTTTGCTTTATCTCCTCTCCATCTGTCTCTGCCATTCCTGAGTCTAATTTACACAAGAAAAAAAGATTGGGCTCTAGGGAAACAATAAGGCAGAAGGAAAATGAAACCAAGACGGGTATTGGTGAGGGCTGAAGAGGAACTGCATCCATAGACACAGACTCTGACACTCTCTCATTCTGACACCTGATTCCATGGATTGTTCTGGGACTTACTCTTCCTGTAAACTCTTTAAAGGCAGGGACTGTTTCTTGGTTAGCACAATGCCTAGCACATAGTTCCCACTCAAATGTTAGTTTGATTTTTTATTTTCGCTGTTCATTTCTTCCTCCTTTACTTCCCTCCTTGAAGGGAGCTTGTTTGGTACATTAGTTAGGACTCTGGATTGCAAGCAACAGAAACTCACACAGGGTCACTCACAAGAAGGGATTGTAGTATAAAGGTATAGTATGTAGGTACAGGGCATCTCATGGAATTTGGGAGGAGCTGATTTGGAGACACCAGCTGGAACTGGGCCTGGAATATACTGGAACTTTCTTTTCACTTCTCCCAATTCCTATTCCCAGCAATGGTATTCATTAGCCAATCTGGATCCCATCAATTACAGCCAGAGGAGCAGGGCTGCAGTTCAGAAACTGAATGGCTATAGCCATTTCTGTGATCATGTGTATGGAGGGGGCCCTTCCCAGAATTTGGAGTGGTTGTCAGACAGCCCGATAGGTGTCCACAGAGGGTGTGCACGATGCTCTTATTGAGGCAACTTGGGTTTACAATTCCTGGATCATTGGCCGCTAGGAGAATTCTCAGCTTCCTACCAGAGAATGGTTGAAATGCCTTAATAAAATTCTGGGGCGTTTTTTTCTCTCTGGTATGAAAAATAAAGTTATTTTCTTAGAAAGTGTACTTTTTACTCATATATTCTATATATAGAGTAAAATGTTCTCATCCTACAGAACATTAAAAGTGAAAAACCAATGAGCAACAAGCACTTGCAATTAATACCCTTTTTCTTATATAGAAATATATAGTAGAATCCACCATCAGATCCACAGGGGGAATCAAAGGACAGGATATTAGCACCTAAGTCAGAGAAGTATCCTGCCAGATTCTTTTTTTTTTTTAATATTATATCATGTATCATATATACTTGTTATATTTGAAGAGTCCCACTTGGTCCTATGTAGGTATTGGGTTCATCTTCTGTTCTACTTTCTTGTGATGAAGACAGGATCACACATTGCTTCTTGGAGAAATTAATCTTAACCCAATTTGTTTTGGCTAATGACTGGATCAGTGTACCTTCTTCCCTCCCTCCTTTTCTCCCTCTCCTTCCTTCCTTCCTTCCACATTTGTTGCTGTGCCTTCCATGTTAGAATACATTCCAATAATTTAAAAAAGATCAATTCCTTTCCAAATCCAAATTTTAAAATAAATATAATAAAACTAGAAGTCATCTAAACCTTGACAGATATAAGGTATGCTTACTCTAATTTTAGGGGTCAGTAAACACTTTATGTAAAGGGCCAGATAATAAATATTTTTGGCCTTGCAGGCCATATGGTCTCAGGCAAAACTACTCAACTTTGCCTTTGCAGTGTGAAAGCAGCCAGAAATAATATGTAAATAAACGAGCATAGCCATGGTCCAATAAAACTTTATTTGTTGAATTTCATATAGTTTTAATGTGTCACAAAATATTATTCTTCTTTTGAATTTTTTCCAATCACTTAAAAATGTAAAAGCCATTTTGAGCTTGCAGACTCTACAAAAGACAGGCGATGGCCTGGATTTGGCCTGCTGGCATCAATTTGCCAAATCCTGCTCCAACTACCAGAGCAGAGGATTGACACATCTGCTTGGCTCTCTTGGTTCAGTTTTCTTACTTCACAGGCTCTCTTGAGGGAGCGTTTGTGAAAGAGCAAGCACAGCAATGCTTCTTTTGATTTCAATCCTGAACTCATTCTTTCTTGGCTTATGTAACATTAGCATTCAACTGCGCTTGGTTTAGTGTAAGAGCCCTGCACTGAGAAGGCTGCTTTCAGACTTTGCACTTGAAGCCGTGCATTTAGTGGTTCTGTAGGTGTGCAATCTCTAAAACCAGGGAAAGAGATAATGATTCTGGGGAGAAGCACTTTAAAAACAGTTATAATTATTCAGGCAAGTTATTTTTACCAGCCTTCGGGGGACGGATAAATGATCACATTGTTTTTATGTTTACAGGTTATATTTCAAGAAGCTTTTCTGTTAAGAGTGATTAAATACCAAGTTTTAATTTCACTCACTCAAGAAAAAATTTCTATTGCAATAGACTTTTTTTTTGAAATTTACTACAGGAGATTATATAACTCAGGGCTTTCAGGCTCTTCATTTGAGGACTTATTTTGGCACAAAAAAACACATGCTTCAGTTAAAGGTTTGCGAAAGTGGGAGAAATACAGGGAAATGGGAACTACTGGAAACTTTCAGCAGTTACTATATTTAAAAATACATAATATATATAAAAATGTTACATATAAAAATTCTCTTTACTTATAAAGTTAATGGTAACAATGACTGAAATATATTATTGTCATAGAGAAGAATTTTCCATGGTGTCTACATAATGAAACTTGGGAGTGAGCTGGCGATTGCATTAAGTGAATGCCCACTGTGTGCCTAGGTTTTACACTCTTATTCTCACTTAATCCTCATTGTGAAATGAGGAAAGTGAGGCTCAGAGAGGTCAAGCATCTTGCTCAAGGTCACGTAGTGGGTAGTGGTGGAGCCAGATTTCAGAACCAGGTCTGTCTGTAGAGCCCTCGTCATGCCTCCGCGACGTAACGAGTTCTGGACATGGGCCTTATAGTCTCTCAAGACTACTGCATGGCTTTGAAGCACCCCCTAGCTCCATGCTGAGATGTGCCATTTTGTGTGGCGTGAGGTTTGTGGCACACATTGCCTTTATGATTAATTAATCTTGCCTCTGACCCAACCAAAGTATCAATGTGAATGTGGTTCTGGGTCTTCCCTAAGAGAACTGAAGTTTCAACTACACTCTGACATAAATCTATTTCTTTAAAAATATATGGTGACTCAAAAAAGATTAAATTCCTGAGACAAGCGTTAACCTGGGTTTCACTGGACTTGAGACTTTAATGGGGCTCCTGAAATTGTATGTAGAATACTGCACATGTTTTTGGAGAGGGTTTCTCATTTTTATTAGATTCTGAAGACTTATGGATGCCTCTAAACTCAACTGGAACCAATTAGGAATATATCTGGTGGACTCTTACTATTGGCATATGTTTGATAATTGTGTCAAATTTTATAAAAACAAATGAGGTTAAATTAATTGTAGTCTCACAATAGCTTGAGCATAGCACTGCCATTCCACATGTTACACTGGGTGGACTTCTCTGTGGGACTAAGCACTGGTCTCTTTTTATGGTCTCAGCCCCTGACACAGAGCACTGCAACTGTAAATCCTCAGTAACTGCTTGCTGGTTGGAGGGAATGATCTTCCATATATAAACCTGCCTAATCAGTTATTTCAGGCACTGGAAAAACCAATGACAGACTTAGTGTCATAAAGTGAAACTTCTGCAACCAATGTCTGCTGCTTCCCAGCTGTAGCACCTTCCTCAAGCCCCACTCAGCCTCAGTTTCCTCTTCTGTAACAAGAGTGTTAGTTATGGGACTGCTAGGATCTCTCCCACCTCCGCAAATTCCAGGAGTCTATCATATTTGGCAAACCCAAATTCGAAAGAACGGGACAAGTTATTTGAAATGGATTGTAAGGGGCGCGTTGTAATTCGGCTGTAAATCGCACATTTTAGAGCCTCCGTGAGAAAGCGCGCGTCCACGAATACAGGTTACCTGAATAATTATCTTCCGGGCAGTAATTTCATCCGGCCTCCTGGCTACTTCTGGGGACAGCTGTTAGGAGGAAGTGGGCGTGGCGATTTTCCCGACTTCCTTGTTTGGAGTAAACTTTGGCCACGCCTGACGGCTAAGATGTTTGCTTTTCCATCTGTTGATGTGCTTTTTGGAAGCTCTTCGGCCTGTCGGAGAAAACATATCTAGAAGAAGCACGAAGCCAAATCTCAGCCGTTCCCTTGGGCCCCCGAACCCCGCTGGCGCCCAGAGAGGGAAGGAGAAGTAAGACAGAAAACAGACGTGACTGTGGCTCGCGGGCTTCAGCGGCTTGCAGAATAGAGTGGCCAAGGCGGGGATTTCGGCGCACACGCACCGGCCCCCTGCACACGCACGGGCGCGCGTCGCCTTCCTTTATTAACGCTCCTCTCGCCGCGCCTGGAGCCTGGAGCCTGGAGTGGAGATGGGGCAGTCGCGGTGGCTCGCTGACTCCGCCGAGCGCCGGGCGTGTTAATTGACATTGGTCCCCGCGCCTGCGGCCGGCGCGCGGGGCTGAGCGAGCGGCGGGGCTGCGGTGACAGCGCGCGGCGCGCGGGCACCCGGCTGCGCACTCAGCCGCGGGGGGACCCCGGGACGTCGTTGGCCGCGCTGCGCTGCCCCTACGCGGCCGGCCGAGCCATGACCGACGCCAGCAATAGGAAGGAGGGCTTCAAAAAATGCCGGAGCGCCACTTTCAGCATCGATGGCTACAGCTTCACTATCGGTGAGAACTTTCCGCCCCCAGTCCGACTCCTGGCCTGGGCAAGCACCCTTTCCGGTGGCGGCGAGGGGGGTGATCAGGGGTCGGGCTGGGCGAGGGATGCTCGCCGGGCCGCAGCGACAGGACCGGGAAGCCGCGCTCGGGGCTGTCAGCGCGGAACCCTCGCTGGCTCCACCTGGCATCCCGCCCAAGCTGGTTTTTAGGCTCACACCTCAACTGCTATTTCCTTGCTGCGATTTCAGTAACGCAAGCGGGAGAGGAGGGAGAGAAACGGGGATGGAGACACGGAGTTGGAGAGATGCAGATAGGAATACCGAGAGGGGGAAGACAAAGTGACAGAAAGACGTGGACATGATCAACGCTGAGAGAGGGGGAGAGAGATACACCGGCAGGAACATCTAGACAAGGAGACATTAATAGAAAGACCAGGTCAGAGATATGGAGACAGACACCAAGACACAGGCTAATAGAATGACAGAGACGTGGAGAGACAGTGATAGAAACGAGACATTCAGAGCCTGAGGGACAGACACGGATTTAAAGAGAGAGAAATATTGATTTTGAACAATAGTTTTTACAAAAGTTGAAACAAGGAAAAAGGTGGAGAAAGAGAGAAAGAAAGAAGGAGAAAAATGCAGACAGGGAGGGAGGGATAATGTATCATGTTACTGAAATACTATAGAGAAAGCTGTGATGTTCCTGAGCTGCCGTGGTGGAGTTTTCCTCTCCTGCCCTGTGGCCTCCCAGTGGCTCCTGTTTTCTTTCCTCCACAAACCATTCACCAAGAGGGGGGCCACAGAGAGCTGGAGGTGTCCTGAGGGGGCAGGACCACAGGGCTGACCCTCTGGAGGACAAGCATTTGAAGAGATAGGTACTTGATCCTTTTACTATTGGTTACATGCTGTAAGTGTTTGGAAACAACTTGTCAAGGGATTGCCTTGCCATCTTCCTGGGAGATGGGTAGAACCCAGTCCCAGGTGTTGCCCTGGAGGCTTCCTCTCTGGAATGCCAACATTTGGAGAACAGGGCAGAAGCAGGTGCCTAGGAACTTCCCTGGGATTCCTACCCCCGAGAGCACTCAAGTTACTGTGGCCTTCATCTGAACTTAATTCAAAGCCTTTGACAATGAGGGGGTATATTATTTCGCTTTTTGGTAGGCTATGTCTGCTTGCCTGTGTAGTGAGAAAGCGGCAGGGGCAGGAAGAGTTGGAGAAGAGGAGCTCATCTTCGGGCCACTTTTGCTCTTAATCAACTAGCCCAAGGTTCCTGGGGCATGGATTGAACACTTGTCCTTCCCAAATGTACCATATTCCACCCCTCAGAGCCTCTGCCCACGCTGTTCCGCTGTTCCTGCAGGCAAGAATGCCATTCCCCTGCCCAGCTCAGCTTTGAGAAATCCTGTCTGTCCTTCAGATGCCGGCTCTCTCTTACCACCTCCTCCACTCTCCATCCCCATCAGAAAGAATTTCTCCCTCTGCACTCTGCTACCTAAGTCCTGGACTGCTCTAACAGAGCTCACACCCTGCCTTCAATCAGTTATTTAGGCACCTGCTGGTAGTCCTCATGGCATTACAAATTCCTTAAGGATGAGACTGTGCTTATCTTTTATTCTCAAACTGGGTGATGGTGGATGCTAAGGGAGTGTTTGTAGAAATGAATTAAAGGTTCTCAAAGTTAAAAGTGTTTCATTAATATGTCATTGTCATGTTAATATTGATTTTCTTAACTCTGTGTAAGAAAATTTTCAAAAGTAATTTTTAATTTTTACCTGATGGGTTCCCAAGAGATCTTAGCCTCCAAAAAATGTGGCTTCTTAAAATCCAGGATCATAGTGTGGTCCTTATCCTCCTAACACCTTCCCTCCCCATTAGAAGAGAAGGTCTGGCAGATTGGTGTGGTCTGGTGGTCAGAAAAGATCCCCAAAATGAGCTGGTCTCTTCTAAGTGAGATAGCTGCCAGTTTATTTCAGGTTTCTGGGCATTTATTCATTCACCTTTTTCCAACTATCCTTCTTCCCTCCCTCCTTCAACAGATGTTTATTGAATTTTACTGCATTAAAAGATACAATTGAGTACAATGCCCTGCCACATGGCAAACATTGAATAAATGGTAATTGTTGCAGTTATTCAAGGCACTAATCTAATGTTATGGGGAGTTATGAAGACTTAGAACCTGTATTCAAGGAATCTGTACCTTTGGGGTCATGTGATATGTTCATACATAACCATTTTAGAAAGTAGAAATTAGTAATTGCCAGAGAGATATTTTAGAAATTTTTGGCCAAGATAGATGTTTTAGAAAATACAGATAATCACAAAGAAAGAAATAAAATCATCTATAATTTAGTCATCCAATAGTATACTAATATTTCTTATATATACTTCCAGTAATTTTTTGCATACATATACATTTTTTTTACAAAATGCAATCATAATGTTTGTGAATCTATTATTTAATAATATCTTATTGGTTTTGTTTCCTGCTATATGTATTTGTTTAATCAATCTCCTATCATTTGCCATTTAGGTTGCTTTTATTTTTTACTGTAATAAATAATGCTGAAACACCAAATCTTTGAATACATCCATGAATACTTTTAAAGGCTAAACGCCTAGAAGTGTAATTGCTTGGTCCAAGAGTATGAACATTTTTGGCAACTGTAAAACATGTTGCTTAACTGCCCTCTGGAAAGATTTGCCAGCTTATACTCCCACCAGCAATGCTTCAAGGTATTATATCTACATGCTCTCATGCATGCTGGGCACTGTAATTTTTTAAAAAGCTGCTAGTTTGAGAGTTAGTAGGTGGTATCTCAATTCCATAAGTTATTTTAGTTCTTTTTTAAAATTATCTTTTTATACCCTTTGCCTGTTTGTTTTTCCTTTGGAGGAATTCATCATTTATCATTAATTTTCAATCATTCTTAATGTATATAATATATATTTATTATAATATAACCAATTTATTAATAATATATAATTATAATAACCATGTAGTAATTATTTTAATATACTATATATTAATTGTAATAATTATAAACTTAATATATGCTAATAATATGCATTATATATACACATGTATGTATGTCTCTTTGTGTGTGTGTGTATATGTATATACAAATATGTGCATAGGGTTACTTATGATGGTTCAACTTTACAGTGGATTTATTGGGATGTAACCCCTTCGTAAGTCAAGGAGCATCCATATTTGTTTATTTGCATATAAACACTTGCAAGTGCTATCTGTCATGTATGTTACAAATATTTCTTCTAAGCATATGGACTCATATCAGTGTGGCACTTAGGACTTGCTTTAAGAATGGACAGCTATCTTGTAGCCCACACCTGTGGTTGCCAGCTAGTCATGCCTTTTAGCAGGTGGAGTAGGTGGGCAGTTGCCCTCGTACCATGTGAGAGAAGAATCCTGATGAGGTCCTGGCAGCCCCCCAATCTCTCCTTTTCTCAGGTGTCTGACATTCTTCATTAGGAATCACCTCCTCTTCTAGTCTGTTAATTATGAAAAACTTCCAGGTCAAAGGACTTAGTAAAGGAATTCATATTATGGTACTGGAGACTAAAGAGATTCTTAGAAGTCCCCTATGAGGACAAGGGGACCTCGGGGGTTCTGTGGGTGGTTGCGGGAGTGAGCCGCTCCCATGGCAAGGTCATGAACAAACCTCTTCTTGGAGGGCTCCTGACAGACTGTTTCTCTGCCGGATGCACTGAGGCTGAGGGGAGGCATTCCCTTCTCATTCCGATCGGGCAGGGAGAGGTTTTGGCTATGGTTCCCCCCTAGGAGTGGTGTTCTCCAAGGGTGTTTGGACATATGTGGGGCACTTTTGGTGGTTGCCATGCTGGGGAACAGGGAACATTCTCTACAGATAGTGAGCTGAGCCCAGAGGGGTTAAACATTCTGCAGGGAGAGGAACAATGCTGCAAAGTGAGGAATTGCCCCAAACATCAATAACACCTGCACTGAGAAACCCTGCCAGCGTCCCCTCTGACCCGGCCTACGGCCCGCTGCGGGCAGCCTGGGAATGAGGTCAAGGCTGCTCTGAGAACAGGCTCCTCATATCTGGTGGCCATGGGGTGTGGTGTAGGCTCTGAGCTGGGGCTTAACTCAGCTTATTCCATCACCTTTCACAGCTCTGAAAGGTCACTGCTGGGACCCCCATTTTAGGAGATTAAGCTCCTAAGACTCTCAGAGGAAGTAATTTGCCAAAAGTCACCCATCTGGGAAGTGGCAGATACAGAGGACTTTATCTCTGCCTGAGTCTTGGGACTAGCTCAGCATGGGGAAGTGGGGCATCTGGGCGTTTGTCAGGTTGGCTGAACCAGCGCAGGCTGGAGCAAAACCAGAAAGAGGAGGGACCATTGCTGGAGGGGCGGGGTCCCTGCCCCTTGCAGGAAGATAAGGTGGAAGAAACAAGGTTTATTAATCTGCCTCTCAGCAGGTGCCCTCAGTCCTGTGCTTCGCTGCCCCAGTGCAAATGGTTTTGCTTCCCTTTTGTATAATTTCCTCAGGTCATGAAATGGATATATGGCCAAGAAACAAGACTATGAGGTTCAACACGTGCCCCAAAAAGAAAGCGCTGACTTTCATTGAGCCTTCGTGATTTGAAAGTTCTGTCCCTAGGAAACCATTGAACTTATGATTGTGATGATGCTGATGAGCGTTAATTGCAGGCCATATGTAGACGTTCAGGTGTAATTTGACTCTGGCGAGGTCCTTGGGAAGGAGCATTTGAAAATGGAGCGAATGGTCGTAGAGGGGGAGGTGCAGTATTTATTTTTCAGAATAATTTTTCTTGTCTTCTGGGGTTTGGATATCTACTGGGTTTTGTATTAAGTGGATTCACAGAGTCTTATTTTCTTCATGAGGCTGCCTGAAATACAAACACATAAACACCTCCCCCCCCCCGAAAAGTGAAGCATATCTGCAAAAAACAAAACCACTTCTTTTGTTGAACCACCTGAGTAGGCGCCCCCTTGGTCTCCTGTGTTCCTCCTCAGGGCTCATTGTACGGATGAGAAAATGGGGCTCGGGGAGGGCTTGTCATTTTCACTCTTCTTCTCAGTGATGGCCTCCCGGGTGTCAGAAGGAAGTGAGTGAAACTACAGGCTGGGAGGGTGTGAAGTTGGTGGGGTATATGGCAAATAAGCTGTTTTCTTCAAAAAGTGAACCTAGTGGTGTTGTGGAAAATTCTAGGCCTGTACGGAAGTGTTGCTAGCAGAGGGATGTGTTTCCTATAGCAACCACCACTGGCTCCCCTGCCCTGTGTTTCTCTCCTTGGGTTTTCCCAGAGGAGGAAAAACAAGGGGCCCCTAGAGAGTAATCCGAGGCCCCAGGAGCTGAGAGTGAGGTTCCCTGTCCCACCCTTGGACTGTTGGGGACGGGGCCCAAGCTGAGAAGAGGAGGCCTGCTGGCAGATGCTCCTCTCAGAGGGGATGGGGCAGGCAGGGCTCTGTGGGTGGCCGAGGCCAAGTGTGACTTGGCTGCATGCACTGGGGGTGTGGCCCACTCTCCAGGCCAGCAGGGAGCCCCGGACCTCCCTTGGTGCATACGGCTGAGGACTTTCTCAGCCCAGACGGTCTCTGTGCTCTCTCTGCCCAGTGTCTTGTCTGTCTTCCATCTGCCTGCTTGTCTGTCTGGGTGGTGGCAAGACTGCTGGGCCTTGTATGCCTGGTTGGGGGTGATGGTGGGGAGCAAAGAGCCCAATAAGAATCCCAGCTGAAATGTTCTACAGCCACATCCCAGTACCCATGGACCAGTTCCCTCCCCCCTCATCATCTTAGAGCCAGAGTCAGGTAGAGCAGGGCGTGGGAAGAGGAGTCTGCAAACTGTGGCTCAAAGTCTCTGCTCTGTGGCTCATCCCTCTGCATTCTGTACCTTGGGCAAATCTCTTCATCTCTCTGAGCCTCAGTTTCCTCATGTATAAAATGAGGAGTGTGAGTCTTCGTTATGGAGCTGGGGTGAGGATCAAGTGAAGTTGTGCTTGAAAAAATGTCTCTATTTATTCTAAAATGCCCTTCAAATGCTTCTTGTTAATAGGGCAAAGTTAATACTGGTTAAAACTCGTGTATGCCTCTTCACGGCCTTTGCACTTCAAGCAAGAGAAAGCAAGTGTTTAGCCTGAGGAATGAGGCTCTCACAAAGGGGTTGTAATTGTCAGCCAACAATTGGAGTGAACGGTTTTAGGGGTGCCTGTCACCAGAGGCCACGTTGTCTGGGAAACACTGGGCTTTGGAGTCACACAAAGACTTACTATGGCCATCAGCCAAGCCATGTAGCTTCACTGAGCCTCGATTTCCTTCTCTGAATAAATGGAGCTAGAAACACCTTCCTTGTGGGTGAAGCATGGCCAGAGGAGTGAAGGGCCATGCTCGGTGCCTGGCAGTCATACTCCAGATGTCCACTCAGTGTCCCTTCCCTTTGCCTAAAATCGCACGGTGAGTAGAGCTGACACTGGCTGGGAGTGGGTGAGGGTCAGTGGTGTGACCTGGAGGGTTGTGGGTGCACTCTGTGGGGTGGGCAGCAGGATGCCCTGTGCAACTATGCTGGCCCCTGACAGCAGACACAGACCTGGACAGAGTCTACCTGGGCCATGGGAAAGTTGGGAGTGATGGGGAGAACGGCATTATAGGAAAGACAGTTTTGAGCTTGGCTTGGGGATTAGCCTGGGACACGGCAGGAAGAGGGGACCAGAATGGTTAAATCGGACTTAGTAGAGTCCAGAGCAGCCTCCGGAGTTAGACACTGGGGTCTAAAACCCAAACTCCATCTTCTTGTTGTTGTGACCTTAGAGAGTTGGCAGTGCATGACTAAAGTTAAATATCCTAAGCTGTAAAATGGTATCTGTCTTGCTGGGTGGGAAATAAAATGAGATAGTGCAAGTAGAGCTCCCAGCAGGGCTGACTTACCCATTGGGCACAGTAGGCATAGTGCTCAGGCCACAGTATTTTTAGGAGCCTTTTAAAATATTTTAATTTCTTTTAAAATCAGAAGAAAATAGACTTTTAGGTCCAAAAAAAGGTTGAACAAAATCTTTTAATTTATGAAGTTTTGATCATGCAAAATGAATAAGCTCTAAAGAGCTGCTGTCCAGTATTGTATACTTAAAAATTTATAAAGAGAGTAGATCTCGTGTTCACTGCTCTTACCGGAATAAAAAACAAAAAGGTAAAAAAATTGTAAGAATGTGTTCTTCTTCATACCAATGCAATCGTAGAACATATTTTAAATTTTTAAAAATTATTTTTTTTTGTGGAGGAAGGGGCCACAGAGGCAAATGTCTCTAGGGCCCATGAAAGTCATAATGTAGCTCTAGCTTCTAGTACAGGGCCTGGCACCTTCTAGGCATTCAAATTGTTAGGTATTAGTATTAGTGAGTTAATGAATATTTGCTGAACATAGCACTGACCTTGGCACTGTGGAAGGACAGGAGGAGCCAAGGGGAGAGAAAAGCACCGAGTGTTGGAAAACCCATACAGGACTCAGAATTGGGAGATGGATTAGTTCCTTACTAACTTGCTGTTTAATTCTGGGTAAGCCACTTAACATGAACCTCAGTTTCTCCATCTGAAAATGAATTGGTTGGGTAAGGAAATCTCTATGATTCCTGCTACTCCCAGAGGAGGTGAGCTTTGAATACTGATGGCCACCCTAGCCTCCGCAGAGTGGAGGAGGTGCAGGGGGAATGGCTGAGTGAGGTGCACTGGGGATTTCTGGTGAAGGATGCTTTGCAGAATTCAGAGCAAAGAGAAGGCAAATTGCATACAGAACTAATGAAGAGCTCAGAGTTGAAATTATTTTTGAAGTAACATACTAGGCTTTGTGTATACAACTTTGTACATATTTCTTACAGCAAAGTTTGATAATCACTTAGCTAGACTCAAGAAAGTACCAAAGGCAAATCAATGCATGTAGCTGCCTATATGCTAACTATTGAATCCCAGCGGGAAATGGGGGACTAGCTGGAGATTTCCAAGTGTTTGCTTGCCTGCAGGGTTAGCTCCATTCTGATGTGATGTGAAACCTTTATGACTTCAATTCTTGTTACTAGATTTGTTTGTTATGGAGAATAAATGTAATAGATAATAGATATGGAAGCACCTAGCATGGGTTCTGCTTAATAAATGCTCATTGGATTTGAGAGGCAATTTGTGTAGAGGTTAAGAGCATGGATTCTGGAGTTGGACTACCTTTGTTGAATTGTGTTTTCTTTTTAGAGATAGGGTCTCTCTCTGTCATCCAGGCTGGAGTACAGTGACATGATCATAGCTCACTGCTTGAACTCCTGGGCTTAAGCAATCCTCCTGCCTCAGCCTTCTGAGTAGCTGGGACTACAGGTACATGTCACACACCTGGCTAATTTTTAAAAATTTGTTTGTAGAGACAGGGTCTCGCTATGATGCCTAGGTTTATTTCAAACTCCTGGCCTCACACGATCCTCCTACCTTGGCCTCCCAAGGTGCTGGGATTATAGGTGTGAACCACTTGAGTCTGGCCCTTTGTTGAATTTTGGCTTCACAGTTTATTAGCTGTGTGATCTAGGACAAGTTCATTTACAAATGAAGAAACTGAGGCCAATGTTAAGTGACTTACCCAGGATAGTAAAGAGCAAGTTAGTAAGGACCTAACCCCAGCTTTCAATTGAGTCCAGTATGTGTTTTCTACTACGCGGTGCTTTTCTTCCCTGCTGGCTCCCCCTGTCCTTCCACAGTGTCAAGTTCAGTGCTAAGTTCAGAGGATTAAATGAGTTAATACACATCACACGCTCAGTACAGTACCTGGTTCATAGTAAGTTCTATACAAATGTTTTTATTATTACATATTTATAATGTATACCCATAATAATATATTTCCATAATATTATTAACATGAAAATAATAATGACCAAGTCTGAGTCCTGCTTGATCAAACACCCGTATATACTATTGCTTCAAAAGCTGTAGGGATGACTTTGGTCTTCTGCTTTCTGTTGTTCAAAATTGGATTTCATGTGTCCTTGGATGTTAGTCTTCTGTATGGTTGTTCTTGATGAATCCGTGGTGCCATGGTGGACCTCCAAGTGTCCCCACTTCCTCAACCCCGATAATCATGTTTTAGGATTTGGTATGTTACTTGCGATGGTTTTGCAAAGTGAGTCCCTAACTGCGAGGCCCTTGTTAGATGGGTGGCTCTCCTAGGCGGGGATGCTCGGTGGAAAGGAAACGGATGCAGAAGACGTGGGCTCTAGACCCAGATCTGGCACTTCCTGTGCCTGTGGCCATGGAAAAGATCACTCAGCCTCAGGCCCCTCATTAGTAAATGGGGATAACTGTTCCTTCTTTGTGGCATTGCTGGGAGGGTTCAGTAGAATGAGGAATGCAGGCACCCAGCACGCTCTACGTGCCCAATAATTGGTAGCTGTTAGTTGTGACGACGGAGAGACGCTGAAATCCAGGAGTGGGCAAGACTCCCAGACCCACAGCTGCCTCCTTGGACAACGCTCACCAGCCTGCCCCTCGCTGCCTCCAACAGCCTCGGCCAGCCACTTAGGTCTCGTGCAGGCACGGCTGCCAGGCTGTCTTTGTTTTAGGGTAGGATTTCCGACCAGGCCGGGGATCTGGAGCGCCTGTCTCACCCCAGCCGAGTGCTTGCAGCTGGGTCTGGGTAATTGGTGCCAGCTGCTTTGGGGAGAGCTGGTTGGCACTTCCTGTGCTACTGGCAGGCGGGCTCCGGAGTTCGGCAGGAGCTTGGCCTGAGAACCAGGCCTTCCCCGAGGGGCCCTGGATGGGCGTGGAGGCAGAGTTGCTGGAACTTGGTTTTCACTTGGTGGAAGGCAGTGTCTGCTGGACAAAGATCCAAACCACTCAAGACTCTGCCCATGAGTTTTAGGTCACGTGTGCTGCTGCCAAGATTTGTTTTCTCTGAGAAGAAATCACACTACAGTAATTGATTTGCCAACTCCTGCCCCTCCTCTCTGCTTTTCCAAATGGCTGTGCTTCTTCTCTTCTTGATAACTCCATAGGTGGCTCAGCTATGATTCCCTGGACTTGGAGAAGAACATAGGAGGATCCAGCACTCTGGACTTGCCTCCCTGCTAACCACCAGCATGAGAAAGGGCCTTTTATAGATAGTCTAATTCAGCTTGCACAGGTCTAAATTAGACGGATGGAGAAGTATTTGCCAAAGGTCATGCTCACGAGTGAGGGCTTCAGTGCAGTTCAGCTCCAGGGTTCTTTCTTGGTTTCATTTTTTGTGTTTTTGGTTTTGCTGTGTTGGACCTGCTGAATTATATCTTTTGTTACCCAGACATCTTGACTCTTGGAGATTATCTCAAAAAATTATTGTAGTGTATATGGTGGAAAGAATATTCCTTTTTTAATTTGAGATAAACTATAGTTTGAATTGCTGAGCTGTGATGTTTACCATTTATGAGATATCTGACCACTTTCTTCACCTTTCTGAATCTTGTTTCTTAATCTTGTGAAGTAGGAATAATATCTACATATGATATTACATAGAAAAGAGCTGGCCCAATAATAAGACCATTGCAGGTGCTTATAAAAATATTAGTTCCTTTCCCTTCTCTTTCTTCCTTCTCTAGTTCATGCCAAACCTGAAGGTATTGCAGCTGGCTTAGATGTTTGCCCTGTAATCACAAAGTATGGGAACCCTCTAGCCCTTTGGAAGTTTCATCTCTCTGAGAGGGCCCAGGAGAAAGCTGGCATTGTTTACTGTTTGAGCCCAGGGAGCCCAAATTGACATAACAGGATTTAGACAGTGAGTGAGAAAGTAGACAGATTTTTATTTTAAGTTTCCAAGAAAGGGCGACTGTGTCTAGTGACTCATCTTCCTTTAACAGCTGGAAGTTACTTTAACTTTCAAATTTTGTGAGGTCAGAAAATATTGAAGGGGAATCCAGTGTCTTTTAAGAGAGAACCAGCAGGACTCTAAGCCAAACTAGATCCCAGCCATCTGCTGGGCCCCAGAGAAGCCCAATTTTCCAACAAGATGGATTTTCTTCCCTTCTCATCTGGGTCATTCATGAGGATAACTGTTTAAGACAGTGAAAAAAAGTTTAAAAGATGCAGAATTTAGTCCAGTTATGTGAGATTGTAAGCCTGGTCTTAGTGACTGTTTCAAGGAGGCTGTTATTTTGGGTGATTGTGCAATCTGTTGCCCCCATGTCACTGCTGATAATAATAAGGCTTTATATCCACTCATTTAACATCCACTCATTTGCTCTACCCATTACCCTGCAAGACAACTACGAGCAGCTCCATTTTATAGATGGAGAATCTGGGACTCTGGGAGTCAAAGAGACTTGTTTCAAAACAGTAATCCGAATCTATTTTCTACATTTCCGAAAACTTGGGCATCTAAACTAGAAAACTGGGAACCATCGTAAATTCCTTTTCCTGTGTCCTCACTCCCACCTCATCTAATTAGTATTTGAATCCTGTAGATCTTCTTATCTGGCTGTGATCCAGCTAAAACTCTCCAAGAACTTCCCATTGCTTGTAGGATCAAGCCCACATTCCCAGGTAAGGCTCACGGGCGTTCCATGATCTGGTCTTTGCTTTTCTCTGGGCTCATACTTTGCAGTGCCCTGCCTGCCCATGGGTTGCAATCACTCACTTAGCCCATCTTTGCAGCAGCTATTGTGTTAGGCACCAGGAAAGCAATATGAGCAGAACAGACTAGCCCTGACATCAGGGCACTGACAGTCCAGGGGGTCCATGGACATCCCTGGTGTAACTATGCTCTGTCCTCTGATGGTAAGACCAGGGTGTGGTGGAGGTGCCAGCAGTAGTATCTGATGTCCTGTCTGGGACATCAGAGAGGAGGTGGGAGAGCAGGCAGCCCATACAGAGGCCCTGTAGCTGCAGGGTGGAGATCAGCTGTCCAATTGGCAGGGGAGGAGCATGGATTAAGAAGAGGCTGAGCAGAGGACTATGTGAGGAGTTATGGGCCCATGGAAGGGTTTTGGTCTTTTTCCCAAGAGCAGTGGAAGGCACCTGACATTTTAAGCAGAGGTGACACGATCAGATTTATGTTTATGAGAGCACACTCTGGCTACACTGTGGAGAATCAGTGGGTGAGTGTCTACTGGATGGTCTTGCTATTGTGTAATAACTAGCTGTTACCATGTGTTTGGAGTTCCTCCTCTGTATCCGGGCCTTCCTGTATCCTTCTGATTATGAATTCTCTCTTTTGAACAAACCCAAGAAACTTTTGGGCTGCCAGAATAGTAGGTGGTCCTTGGGGGCAGAAGGCTCTCTTCATTTTCCTAATTACTTAATTCATTTTTTATCAAAATGAAGATAGCATTATTAATTTTATTTGCCTGTAAAAATGATCCATATTTATTTTAGGAACTCAGGAAAGAAAACCTCATTATCCAGAGGTGACCTCTGTTAATATCCTATCCTGGGTTCTATGGCAGTTCTATTTAAATGGGATCATACACATTGTTCTGTTACCTGCTTTTTAAAACTTAATTGTATATATGGATATTTTAAATTACTCAGCTTTCTTGTCCTCTCTAACTTAGCACTTAGGCTCTCTTTTGTGCTCATATCAGCTTCCTTAATCGTGAATGCCCCACGTGTCAGGTAGAAGTTATCTGAGTGTTCCACAGCTTGGCCTGTTTGGGCAGTGGTGTCCCACCAATTTCACACACACACATTTTATATACAACCATACACACACCCATACACACCATATATACTTATGCTCTCTCTGTAACTGAGCATTTGCTATATGCCAGGCACTGTTCTAAGGCTTTGTAAGCACTAATGCATTTAATTTTCCATTTTCTAATAAGGAAACTAAGGTACTTGTCCAGGGAAATAGAGAGATCTGGATTTGAATCCAAGCATCTGAAGCTATGTGCAAGCTTGACTCTGCATGGGCGATGTCAGAGAAAGGGCCCTTCTTACACCTGTGGGACATGCCTTTGGAAAAAATCCCAAGCACTTTTGGGACACCCAGCATCCCTCTTTGCATCCTGATGGGGGAGTATATATATGACCTCATATGAGAGAAGCTGGGTTTTAAATTCTTAGGACCAGAATGTTCCTTATAGTTTGTTTGAGCTGAACACTCAGTTGGTCACTCATTCCTTCATTCATTCTCCTGCAAACATTTGTTGAGTGTCCATTTACTGCCCTCCTAGTGTAGGGAGACATTAGACAATCTTTTTTTATCCTTGAAAATTGTGAAGGCTTGTGGGGAGACTGACATTGAGAAACAGCATGCCTGGGCCAAGAGCCATTTGAGGGATTTATAAAGGATGGGGGTAACACAGGGGCAGGAGTCCGCAAAGGCTTGGACTCAGTTTTCTCCGCTCCTGTTTTATCTTTTCTGTCCTTCCTGGCCCCTGCCCTCCTGTCCTCTCTTCTCCTGTACCTTCCCTCTCTTCCCCTCTCTTCTCTTCCCCCTTCCTCCCTTCCCTTCACTGTTCTTCCTTCCTGTTCCCTTTCTCCCTTTCTTTTCCTTTCCTTCAGCTTTATTGAGGTATAATTTACATACAATAAAATTCACCCATTTTAAGGATGCCTTTCAGCGATTTTTAATAAATTCACAGAGTTGTTCAATCATCATCATGTATAAGTACTTCATTCTGTTTTACTTTGAATAATATTCCATTATATGGAATATATATATATTTCCATTATCGAATTCCAATATCGAATTTCGATTATATGGAAATATATATATATATATATACACACACACACACACACATATTTGTTTATCCATTCACCAATTGACGGACACATGTTGTTTCCAGTTTGGGCTATTATGAATAATGCTGCTATAAACATTTATGTATAAGTCTTTGTGTGAACATATGTTTTCAGTCTCTTGGTCGATTGCCAGGAGCGGAATTGCTGGATCGTGTGGTAAATTAATGTGTGACTTTTAAGGAACTGTCAAACTTTTCCTAAGTGTCTACACTGTCTGCCCATTTTATAATTCCATTTATAGTGTGTGAGAGTTCTTGAACTGAGTTTGAAAGAAGTAGGAATCAGCTAGGGCAGTGGTTCTCAAACATTGCGGGGACAGGGCTGACTGCATAAGAACCAACGGGCAGTTTGTTAAAGATTTCTGGGCCCCGTGCTGTAGAGATTCCGGTTCCACAGCTGTGGGTGGGGCTCAGGCACGTACACTTTTAGAAAACTCTCTAAGCCATTCTGATGTGCAGCCTTTCCAGGAATCACTGAGCTGGATGAGGTTGGAGATGGGGCAGGCAGGAGAGAAATTTGGGGAATATTCTGGGCAGAGAAAACACCATGTGTAAGAATAGCATGATACGTTAGCATGATAATGGTAGGTGTAGGGGGCTGGTGGGGAGGGCAGAGAGAGAGAGAGAGAGAGAGAGAGAGAGAGAGAAACCGGTTAGGAGACTCTTGCATTGGTCCAGTTGAGGCTTAATAAGGAACCAGTTAATCCATTCATCTATCCATCTAATTTTCTGTGAAACTTTTTAAGGGGAACTAACTTTTTTGAGTACTAGGCTCTAGGCTAAGAGTTTTATGTTTAATTTTCAACAACCCTTTTCACTCATTATTATTCTCAGTTTAAAGATGTGGACACCGAGGCTCAGGAGATTAAGTAATAGGGCTGGGACTTGAAACCAGTTCTGTCTGGCTCCTGCCGCCATAGCAGTTTGCCCCTACTCTACGCAGAGCACCATGCTGGTGCCGTGTGAATGGGGTCTTGGGATTTCATATTCATCGTGGGAGAATTCATCATGCATTCTAGTATTGCAATTGATTCTCTGGCTTGCTGTGCAGTCACTGCTATTGGCTCTTCTTTCTGTGGGTTAGAGGTGTATTAGAGTTTCTCTAATGAAAGTGACAATATTTAAATGCACTAGGGAGATGCAATATAAGATACCTTAGTTAAACACTTTGAAGCTTTCTTTGGCTTACGTCGGCTTCAGTAAAGTCCTGTGCTGCTTCTTCCCTCCTGGTCCCTGTTGATCAAGGGAGCTTTTACCGATTGTGCCAGAACTTGACCCTGAACCTCTCGTGGCTGTCAGTCTGAGCTCTGCAGGAGTGGAAGATTAAGGCTATCTGTGAATCAGACGTTGGAGTGCTGTGGTAGGGCTGTTTTCGGAGTTGGATGCGTGATGAGGGGAAACTCGTAGTAATTGCTGAACAGATGTCCCTAATGAGGTCTCTGCTGGATTTCCAGCTGGCAGCAAGAGCTCTGCATTGGGACAGGAATGTCGAAGCCACTGGATCATTATGTGACATCACATCCTCCCCTTGTTGTCATAGCAGCTGTAATCATCCCAGTAAAGGTGTCCCTCAGGGTGATGGCAAGCCACATCTTTTTCTGTTTAATGGGGATCCATGGGGTTTCTTTCATGCTACGGAGAAAAAAAACTAGCATGCCAATGCTCTTTGAAAGGAGAAACAGCTTAATTTCAGCATATTATTGCTACTATTATTATTATTTTAGCAATTATTATGCAAATTGTGTATGTTGATTGTGGAAAAATTGATAAAATAAAGATTGGCAATGAGAATACAAAATCCTACCTGTAATATCAACATGTAGAGCAAACCACCGTTAACATTTTGTTGACTATCTTGCTGAACAAAAATGTTTTTGTTTATTGAATGTACATATGTACATGTATTATGATTTTTTCAAATATGGGACCATCACTGTATTGCATTTTATTTCTCTCCCATCTAACAATATATAATTAGCATCTTTTCATATCAATATTCTTCTTCATCAGAGTTTTTAAGGTATGACTTTTTTAGCTGATCCTCTGTTGTTGGATGTTTAAGTTTTTTTCTGTTTTCTTGCTGTCACAAATGACCTCACGATAACTATCATTTTCTCTACGTCTTTATAAATCCTTTTTCCTTAGGGTAAGTTCTAGAAGTAAAGTTGTTGAGCAGAAAGAGTTGAATATTTTTGAAGCATTTGAAATATATATTCTAAACCACCTTCACACTCCAACGTACCAATTTACAATTCCCTACATAAAGTATGAGTTTTCCTGTTGATGTTATGAACACTGGATTTTTAACTTTTGAAAAAGTGGTAACTTGATAGGTAAAAAATGGCATATAACTTTTCCATTAATTGACTTGACTCTTTGGGGGTTGAACCTTTTTTGTTCATGTGTCAATTGACCAACTGTTTTTCTTTTACAAATAGCACATTCCTGTCTTTTGTTAGTTTTTATATTGGGGTGTTTTCCTCTAATTTATCTAAACTTTTTATATATTAAGGCTATTAAACCTTGGTGATATTTGCTGCAATAATTTTCACAGTTTATAAATACGTCTTTTAACTTTGTTTAGTGTTCAGACATTAAAGCCAATATTTTTTCCATTTACAGTTCATGTTTAGAAAAAACACCTACATTGAAAAGACTTTGAAAATATGCATCAATATTTTCTTCTAGTCTGTAGTTTTATTTTTATATTTAAATTTTTAGTTCATCTAAAATTTATTTTGTGATGAGGTAGAGAGTTAATTTTGTTTTCCCCCAAAATTTATCCATTTTTTTCTGCACTGACTTAAAAGATTAATTTAATAATTAATTAATGATGTTATACATACGTACATACACACATTTGGGTCTCCTTTGGGAATTTCCATTCTGTTCTGTCAATCTTTTCTTACATTAGTGTGATGCTACTGTAACTTTGTTATACATTTTAATGTTTTATATGGCAAAACTATACTCATTCGTCCTTTTCCAAAAAGTTCTTGGCTATTTTTGCTCATTTTTATTCTTGATGGACTTTTAAGTTTGCCAGTTTTCATTAAAAATCCTAAAGTTTTTTGATAGGCTTGTAGTTAAGAGCATGACTTAGCAACTTTTTCTGGGTGACCTAATTCTAAATCAGTTTTCGTATGTGTTCCATGGGCACTGAAAAATATAGTATATTTTTTGTTTTCATATTTATCATTAATGGATTTATTAAATTAATTAATTATATTGTGATTATGTAATCCAGACTGATTATCCAGGTTAGTAATTATATTAATACAATTATTCAGATCCTTCTCTATTTTTAGGCTATTTGACCTGATGAAGACTACTTGTTTATTAAAGATTTCTCCTATTATATTTTGTTCTTATAAATTTCTCCTTGTATTTAAGTTTTAGCTTTATATGTATTTTGGTACACTATAATTTGTTTCAGAATTTATGTGAATTATATATTCACTATCAGTTTTACCTTTTTCAGTGTAAAATGATTAGGTAAGTACCACTAAATAGTATTTACCATTTTCTTTCTAAAAATTTATAATCTTGTGTGTCTGTATGTGTGTGTTTGTTTGTGGAAGAATATACTCATTGTTAAAAATTCAACAAGACCAAAGCATTAAAATCTGCCCAAATCTGTTTCTGGTGTCTTGATCATGTGTGTGCAGATGAACGTACAAATTTGCAATTTGCCATGTGATCATTCTGCGCATGCTGTTGTGTCATCTACATTTTTTTCACTTAAAAATATGTCCTCGTCACCTTTCTGTTGTAGTAAACATAAAGTTAAGTAACGGTTTTAAATGAAGTTCTTTTTGTTTCAAAATGTTTTTTTTGTTTTGTGTTTTTAAGAGACAGGATCTCTCCCTATTGCCCAGGCTGGAGTGCAGAGTTTTGATCATAGCTTACTCCAGCTTTGAACTCCTGAGCTCAAGTGATCCTTCTGCCTCAGCCTCCCGAGTTGCTGGGATTACAGGTGTGAGCCATTGTGCCTGCCTTTGAAATGTTTATACTTTTTGTCAGACCAAGAAATTAGGCTTTCCATTCTTTTGCCCTTATTGTGTTTGTTTCATTTTGTTTTAGGTACAATATTTTGCTTTTTGACCTAATTTTATGGTTTTAAATTTTTTAATAGGAAAGATTCATGTAATTATCATTATATTATAATTGCTTCATGTACTCTTTTTTCCGACTTATCAATGTTTTCTACTTAAAAAGATGCTGTGTTTTGCTCTTTCCTTTATTTTTTGGCATATGGAGCATATTTTCTTTTCTTTTAAGTTTTATTTTATTTTTAATTGACAAAATAATTGTACATATTTGTGGGGTAGAGTGTGATATTTTGATACATGTATACATTGTGCAAGATGAAATCAAGTTAATTAGCAAGTCCATTCCTTGAAACATTTGTCATTTCTTTGTGGTGAGAACATTCAGAATCCTCTCTTTGAGCTATTTTGAAATATACAATACATTATTGTTAACTGTAGTCACCTACTGTGCAGTAGAACACCAGAACTTATTCTTCCTGTCTCATTGCAATTTTGTACCCACTGACCAATCTCTCTCCATCCCCTCTCCCTGGACTCTATATTCTTTACCTTTTATCTTTTCTGGTGTTTGGGAGACATATATTCTATTGGTAGTTACCTTTAATTTTTCAAAAATGTTCTTTAATCAGCTTCTTCAGATCATCAGAGTCAAGGGTGAAATGGCACCTTTGGTGATAAGGTGTTTAACACACTCTTAGTCATCCTGCCCACTTCTTAGGGTATGTCAGTATATATTTGATTTTGGCTCTTGTATTTGAGAAGGTTTTATATTTAATTTTTGTTTTTCAAACAGCTTTATTAAGGAATAATGTACTACAAAATTAACCCATTTTAAATGTACAATTCAACAATTTTTAGTAAATTTATAGAATTGTCCCACTGTCACCACATCCGATTTTAGAACATTTTCATCACTTCTGTCATGGAATGCAGTTTTATATCCAGCTTTATGCCAAATTGCTTATATTTTAAAACTAGTTTTATTTCTCACTACCAGTCACTTTTATGCCCTTTCTGGAATTCTTATCTTAATCTTCAGATTGTTGAAAGGCAAATTCAAGAAATTTTCTGGAAGCTCCTATGTATTTTAAGAGCTCATATATCTGAACATCCCTTTCTAACATGGCAGACAAATTGGTGGCATAAAATTGCCATATCACAACTTCTTTTCTTCAAAATGCTATAGGGCATCAATTCAGTATCACTTTGGATTTAGTGTAGCATTGGAGAAATCTGAGGCCTGACTAATTTTTCGTACTTTTTAGGCAATCTGGTTTACTTGCCTTGGTACTTATAGGTTTTAAAATTAAATTAATTTTTATTTTACATTTATTCTCGTAGTTAAGTAGTTTTGTAAGCATGTGAATAGATGTGGATCTCTTTTAATGGATTTTATAGAAAACCAGGGGCTCATTTGATCTGCTTATTAGTTTTTCTTCAGGTGAGGAAAGATTTCTTTTACTATATCTTTGATTATTACTTTTTTTCTGTTTGTTCTGAATTCTTCAGGAACGAACACCCATTATCTTCATGTTAACTTTCCAGTCTCTGTCCTCCACAACTGGAGTTATTTTAATTTCCATGTTTTTTTCCCTCTGCTTTCTAACAGAACGTAGGAAGTCTGTTTTCTATACCGCTAAATGGATTTTCTATAGCATCAGTTCAGTTTTAAAACTGTTTCCAATATGTGCATTACTTCTGTGATTGCACTTTTATTTTCTTGGAATCCTTTCTTCTCTCCTGCATTTGTTTTTGTTTTTGTATTTTTTTTTTTTGCAACTTGTTGCATTTTAATTTCCATCTGCCTATGTTTCTACTTTATTTTTTGCCATATAGTCCAATGCTCTTTTTATGCTTGGGATGTGTTAGTATGCACTGCTCCCAGTCCAGTATCCTAGTCCCGTTAGGCCATCACTGGTATGTTCTGCTCTACTGAAGTGGCACACCTTCTGTCTCACCTCCCACCTCCTGATTCTCTGGTACTCTGACATGGACAAGCCACAGTTCCCATTATGTGTTGCTATTAAGGTTCATCCTGATGGTACATTGCCTTTATCTAAGATGAATGCATTGTGCCACCATCAAGTCTGTTCTTACCCTCATTAGTATTGTGTTTTCTAGAATTTGTGGTCTCTTCTTAGATTTGGAAGAGGGGTAGAGTTGGAGATGAGGATAGGGGAACACACCTGAGACCGAGAGATGAAGGGGGAGATTTGAAGCATCTTTCTCTCTCTTTCTCTTTTGTCTGGTGATCTCTTGTTTCATTCATCAAAGCTCAACTGTGTCAAGAGATGAAGTCTCAGTAGCTGTTGTTTTAATCCAGTGCCATCAGTTGTTCCCAGGTTTTAGTATTGGGCTATGGTTGGTTTTGGTTTTGTTATGACTTTTTATGTTTTTCTGTGTCTTCGTTGCCATTTATGAGAACTCAGGAGTGTGTCTGCATTAGGAACTATGGGTTTGTACCATTTTGGGCCAGATGCATCGTATTTGATTTTTTAAGACTCACGTAAAAATTTTTAAACACTACACTGGCATGCCCATTGTGAGGACTTTGTAAAAGTGGGGTTCATAGAAGATTTAAAAGAACTGTTCATATTCAGGTAGTGTCATATGTTGCTTATTGTGAGAAAACTTGGCATGCATGCAGTTTTTAAGTGATGTGGGGCGTAAGGATTTATTTTCCTCTTATGAATTAGTCCGGGAGCAGAACAGTGAATAACTGTCTTACAATAGCCAGAATTTATTTCGTTCTGTTCTAACCAAAGCCTCACTTCCCAGTTCTTTCTTTCTCCAGATGGTGGTGGTAGTGGTCATAATAATAGTAACTCATATTTTTTGAGGGGTTCTTATGGACCAGGTACCATGTCAGGACTTCACAAGGCTCATTTAATCCTCGTAACAACCTTGTGAGATACTTAGTAATATTATTGTTATTCCCACAGCAAAGGCTATATGACTCACTTAAGATCACAGAGCTTATAGGTTACTGGGCCGGGGTTGGAATCCCAGCCCTCCCAGTCCTGACCATCACACAGAACAGTCTCTCAAAATAGCTGCCTTTCCTGTAGTCCCCCAGCATTCCTCCTAGACCTTGAGGTTCCATTTAACCCCTGAACTATAGGATTTAATGTCTGTTTGCTCTTGGGTCAAAATGTCTCTTACTTGTGTTAACATGACAGCTGAAGGTGATGTAGCATATTTGGGAAATTTAAACTTTTTTTCTTCCTTGTATTTTGAGTCATGATTAGATATCAGTTAGTGTCTAGGTAGGAAAAAACACATACTCATTCATTCAAGTCCTGCTAACACTTTTCTTTTGTTAGTTCTAATACTTATTTCTTGTCTGTGTCTCAGTTTGCTTTGCTATAAAATGACAATAGGACCTATTTCTTAGACTTACAGTGAAAATTAAAGCACTAATACATGTAAAGTATTTATAATAGTGCTTGATATATAGTAGATGATGAATAAATATAGTTATTGTTGATATTGTCATGAGTAGTAGTATTATAATACAATTTTCTGCTTTCATTATGACCATTTATACTGCAAGTAAATGAAAATATGTTAGCATTTTCACAAATTGGAAATTGAGTTTCACTTACCTTGCAGTTCATAATTAAACTTTGTCAACTTGATGAGCTGACATCTACAATTATAAGATCCTACTAAGTGAGTATGGTTGTGTATCATGTCATCATGTCACTGAATGTGCTAAATGTTTCCAGCAATGGAAATGATATCTTGTCTTAGACATTCAGTTAAAATCAGAGACAAGTGATTTATCAACCCTCTGTGGTCACGGGGTTTGGGAGTGGGTGTATAAAGCAAACCACAAGGGGAAGTCTACACATTCACTGAATTTCATTGCCTTTCCGAACCACAACCAGGAACTGTTTGCGGGGGCAACCAGAAAGACTTAAGCCTTTTTTTGTTTTGTTTCATTTTCCCTAATGTTCCTGCCAATTCGCAGGTAGGGAAGGTCTTAGGTTAGAGGCTGGATGTGCAAAGAGGGTAGAGCTGTTTTCCT
>CAUYSK010007572.1:0-31223 GCA_963575035.1 Avahi laniger | reverse complement strand
TGGCTAGAGCAGAGGGGCGAGGGGAGCAGACGGCCCCCTCAGAGCACTGCCTGGTGTTTCTGTCTCCATGTGCCTGTCTGCTTCCTGGTCCCCCGGACCCTGGGAAAACCACAGTAAAAACTGTTTGGACTGAGAACATTAACGAAAAAAAAAGTTTGACCACTTGGAGGAGGGGAGCTGTCTCCAAGAGAGACTTTGGGCTCCATTTGACTCGCAGGTTGTGGCAGTTTCTTGGAGAACTTCCATTCTGTCTCTGCTCTTTGGCGTTAATTGTTGGGATCGATGCTGCAGCAATGATATGATGTTTACTGCAGCCACCACATATCCGAGGCTTAAGTGTTGCTAAATGTCACTTTCATGCTCCCCAGTGTATGGTGTGTAATTATAACTGGTTCACTACCTTCTTCGTGAAGGAGGCAGATGCTTTTAGCCTGAAAAGGAGAATAGAAATGCATTTTCTCTAAACTTACAGGAGCATTCATTTCAGAGAGAGCCTGGACTGGAAGGACAAGAGCATGACATGGGCTCTTTATCACAAACAGCAGTGCCCGCCTCCTACAATGTGCGGGACCCTCCACTCCTCCTTCTGCCAGGCTGCTGGGGCTTCTGGGAGCCTGAGATCAAATCCACAGGCAAAGAGACAGAAGAACTGGGAACCAGAGTGACCGCCAATGCAGCTAGGAAACAGGGTGTCAACAGGTATCAAAAGAAATGTGATACAGGAAAGAGCCATGGCTGGAAGCCACACGGCCTGGGGTTCTTAGCTATGTGCTTCGGATAAGTCACTTTGACTCTCTGATTTCATTTCTGTCATCTGTCAAGCGGGAATAATAAATCCTGCCTGACCTACTTCAGTTAAATTCAATTGTACAACTATTTAGTGAATGCCTGCTATATTGTAAGCACCGAAGGAGGCAGCGGTGCACACATTAGATGTGGGTCCTGCCTTCCGTGAGCTTATAGTCTAGAGCAGAAGTTGACAAGCAATGACCCACGGGCCAAATCTGGCCCATG
The DNA here is from genome assembly GCA_963575035.1 of Avahi laniger. Taxonomy (NCBI): domain Eukaryota; kingdom Metazoa; phylum Chordata; class Mammalia; order Primates; family Indriidae; genus Avahi; species Avahi laniger. The sequence goes on along the minus strand of CAUYSK010007572.1, from coordinate 30,209 downwards.
GCCTATTTTTATACAACCTGTCAGCTAAGAATGGATTTTATATGTTTAAAGCCTCATAAATAAAAAAGAAAGAAATATGCAACAGAGTATGTATGTGGCCTATAAACCTAAGAAATAATATTTCTACTGGATAGAACTGGTCCAGATTGGAGTTAGATTGTGGCTCTAAATTCAAATTTGTTGCTTATTAGTGTGTTATCTGGACACATGATTTAACTGAGCCTCAAATTTTCATTTCTAAAATGGAAGGTGGTGATAGCTGATTGCTAGGGTCATTTTGAGGCTCCAATGAAACAATCTATGAAAGCACTCTGTGAGATGCAAGCTGCTACACATATAGCATTGATTCTTGTGGCTTAGCCGCACCTAAGAACACAGAAAGCTCTTTAGCGCCCCCTCCCCTGCCATGGATCCTCCATGTCCTTGTGTCAGGGCAGACGGTGTTTGTGTCATTCATTGCTCCCCCTCCTCACTTCTCACCTGCTCCCCTGTGCCCTCTTCCCTGCTACTGGGCTCCCAACCTCTCATGGCATTGGCTTGTAACATTTAGAGTTGCTCCTTCTTCCTGGAGCATCTGCATTTGACCTTGGAGACACAAACACTTCAAAATCCTCATGAACATGCTGTAGGAGAAAGACATGTTATTAGGAATCAGGAAATCTGGATTAATGGCCGTAACAACCCAAACAGTAACTCGCATTAAGGCCTTTACATGTGTTATTTCATCATCTAGTCAACACGGGGTAGTGGGCACAGCTTTGACCCAGGAGTCAGGAGACCCAGATTCTGGTCCCAGGGCCACCGCTTGTTGACGGGGTCAAATCCCTTCCATCTCAGAGCCTTGACATCCTCATCTGTAGGTGCGGTGGCAGATGACCTTGCAGGTGCTCTTAGTGCTCACATTCTAGGAGTGATGACGTGTGGCCACCTCCAGGGCCACACGTGGGAAGTGCTTTAAAACGCAGTGCCTGGGCCCCACTCTGGAATAAATTTCTAGAATCTGTGTTTGTGAAAACTTCTTTTGAGTCTCCAGGTTTATGAACCACTGAGTCAGAGGCTGTGGTTGACTCTTACTAGGACTTTGAAATCAGTGTGTTTGAAGCCATGGTCTCCAACTCTCTTTCCCTCATATCTCCCATCTAATTTAGATGCTCGTCTTGGCAGCACTAATTTCAGAGTGTAACTGGGGTTTGATCACTTCTCGCCACCTCTGTCGGCTGCCATCACTGTCCAAGCCGCTGTGCTCTCCTGCTCAGACTGCTGCGGAGAGGCAGCGCGGCACAGCAGGGCAGAAGCAGCAACCTGGGGCCAAAACCTGCTTCTGTCCCTGCCTTAACCTCTGTGCCTCACTCCTCAGCTGTGAAGTGGACATGCTAAGAGGTGTCATTTGTGGTTGTAAGCATTATACAAGTTAATACATGATAAAACACAGCATAGTAAACCCTCAATAAATAAAGTAGACAAAAATGGCTTCCTAACTGATGTCTGTTTCTAGCCTATTATGATCCATTTTCCACCCAGTTACTAGAGAAATTTAAACATATAAATCAGATTGTGCACTGTCCTAAACCTCCAACTGCTTCAAATCTGCTCTTAGACCCAGGATGAAATCCAAACTCTTGTCTATGGCCTATGAGGCCGTGCGGGACCAGCCCTCATCCACCTATCACCTATTCTTTCCCTTCAAACCTGTTCTAGCCATGTTGACCTTCTTGCTGTTTCCCACACACACCAAGAGCATCCTGGCCTCCAGATCTTTGTATTTGTTTAAATCATCTCTCTTCCCCATTAGACCGATGAGGGCAGGGAATACACATCTCCAGTTCACTTTCCTATCCCCAGTGCCTGGTGCATAGCAGGTACCTGTTACACATTTGCTGGATGAATGAATGAACGAAGGAATGAACCCACACCCTCTTCCTCCTGCCATCTGCCTTGTGAGCTCTGACTTGCTTCTTTTTTCCTTCAGCTTCTCCCAGCTCAGACTGCTCTGCCGGGGTGGTCTGTGCCTTTAGCTGTAGTTTATCAAGGCTTAGATTATTCTCCTGGAAATCATAACTTGAAATACATGTTGCTTTTGCCCCTCATTTGTGTGCACTAATGAATTACATGCACAAACAATATTTCTGGATAGGCAAGCTGTCCAGCCAGGCCTTTGATTTATTGTGTCAGGAGGGGAGAAGGCTGTGGATTACCCCCCACTTCCATCCTGGCATCGCAGGCAGGAGGCTTTGTAGGTGCCACAAAGCTTCTATCACGCATCTGATTTTTCTTTCTTTCTTTTTTAAAATTATTTTCCTTTTTTTTTCTTTTAGAGATAGGGTCTTGCTCTGTCACCCAAGCTGTAGTGCAGGGGCATGATCATAGCTCACTGCAACCTCAGACTCCTGGACGCAAGTGATCCTCCTACCTCAGCCTCCTAAAGTGCTGGGATTATAGTCATGAGCCACTGAGCCCAGAACATTTGATTTTTATTTGACCAATAAATCTCTCTCCTGAACCTGGCCATCTGTATGTATTCAGAGACTGGGATAATGAAGCACTAAGTTAGGTGGCCTGTTCATAGGCAGCTTATGGTCTAGCATTTTGACCCATGGAATTGCTCCCCATTGGAAATAAACTCAAGCTCAATTTCTTGAGCTGTGAGAGAACAGATGCCAGCCATTCATTTCGCTGGTTTCTCCCTTTGCTTCTGCCAACTTCTTACCCTCTTCTCCAGTGGTTACTTCTCTTAGGCTGTTGCTTAACCCCCTCTAAAAGTTGTGTTAATAAAACCGAGACCATACTACTTATCCAGCTCATAGTTGTGGTCAAGATTCAATGTGCCACTTTGGTAAGTCCTTATCATACATAGTGCATAGGGTGATATGCAAAAATATTTACCCACGAATGTGCTGTGGGAGCACATGCAGATGCTGGGGTGTTAAAGGGGCAGATCTATGGGTCAGGCAAGTTGAACTTGGTGAGCTCCCTGGTTTCCTTCTCTGTGAAACAGAGACTCCTTGAGAGGATCAAATCAAATGGGTAGCACAGGCCCTGCCACAGTGCAGGCGTGCAACATGGTGCCTGGTTCCCATTGTCCCATGTCCCATTCTGGTTCCTTCCATGAGAAGCAGCATGGTATGGTGGCAAGAGCTTGGGCTTTGGAATCCCGACAGATCTGAGTTCAAGTGCTTATTCCTCGATCACAGAGCTGTGAGACTGAGTGAGTTACAAGTCTTTCTGAGTCCCATGTTGGTAGAACAGAGCCACTCACACTTTCCGCATGGGGCTTGGGGGAGTGTGAAAAGAAGTGTCCAGGACAGTAGGTATACAGTAGGCATCCCACAGTGCTGGTCCCCCTCTTTCCCCTCTTTTCTATTGATGAGCAATTTGTGGCCACAGTAATGGACAAAGCAACATGGATCCATGTATTCGATAAGGAATAATTTTCTGTCCCCATTGTGTTTTTCAATCCAGCATAAAGGTGAGTTTCCTCTAGTGAGGAAACAGAATTATTGGAGAACTATCTTGTTTTCAGAAACGTTAGATAAATTAGGTTACATATTTTATTGTTTCTGAATGCTGAAAAATAATTTATTTCCCTTCTTTGAGGACAGCCGGGGTGCCTATTCCAACACCCCAAAGCAATGCTTTATTTTGTTCATGCTTGATGTGATCTGCTCACCTGATTTATGCTTTGTTCCAACGAACTTGCTTTAATACAATTTTAATTGTTTTTAATGTTTTAAATTAATTATAACCATTTCAGTGGCTCCTCTGTGTCTTTGCTGTTTCTCTGTTTCATCTCCATGGCAACCTTTCTTACAAAAAGGAGGGGGTGTGTGCGTGTGTGCACATATGCCTTTTCTGTTCTGAATGTTGACTTCAGTTTGCTTTGAAACTCTGTAATATCAACTCCAGGGAGAAGGATTCCGGGGATAATCACAAGTGAAAGTTGTTTATTGTTGTACATTCGGGAACGACGTCTGGCTTACAATGTCGGCTGTGACCTCTGCTTCCCTCGTCTCCCCTTCCAGCTTCTCAGCCTGGGAAGCAGGGCAGAAGGACGGCACGGGGTTCATGCTGAGACTACTTAGTGCGATGTCCAGAATTAATAAATTAACATTCATTGAACACTTGTGTGTGCCAGTGGCTCTTTAGCAATGTTAGTGGATTTGATCCTTGTAGCCGCCTTGTGAGCCTGGGGTTATTATTCTCACTTCAGAGGTACAGAAAAGGCTCACAGAGGTTAAATAACTTGGCCAAAATTGCTCAGTTGGTGAGCGGTTTGAGCAGGGTTTGATCTCAGGTTTTTACGACGCGAAATGACAGGTTCTTTTCACTCTATCACAATGTCTCCCTCCCTCCACTAATATGAGCTCTTAGACATGCTCTGTCCTTTGAAGCCTGTCCGAAAGAGCCCCATCATCTTGAAGGTTTCCTGATAGACACACCAGGCTCCTTGCTTTGGTTCTTTCTGGCCCCTTCCCTGTTGTGGTGTCATTTGCATCTATCCCCGAGCTTTTCCTAGAAGCAGCTCGAAGGCAGACTGGTGAGGCTCCCTGTCCATTCACTCTCTTTGTGCAGCAGGATGCTTCTCACAAGGTGGCGACTTAGTAAATACCGAACCAATTTGGGGAAAACCGCAGAAGAAAAAGCAGAGGTCTTTTGGACCGTTACCCTATATCGTAAAAATGACTGGTTATTCTCTCAACTGCTGTTTTGCTGACCTGTGCAGACGTGGGGTTCTATGTTCAGGCGTGCATGGGAAAGCACGGGAGAATTCAATCAGGCACGTTGTAAAATTAGCTCATTTCCTGCAGGCGTGGGCTTCGGGGCTCTCGCCTCTGAAGCACCTGAGACTGTCACCTGCCATTTCATTAGAGCTGGCAAGGCTTGGCGCCAGGATGAGGTCTGACTCAGGATGTGGCAGGAGAGCCAGGCTTCTCAGGTTTGGGTGGTTCAGGCAGGAAAGGAAGTGGGAGATTAATGGAAAAAGGTATGAGAGGGGGCCGGGCGCGGTGGCTCACGCCTGTAATCCTGGCACTCTGGGAGGCCGAGGCGGGTGGATAGCTCAGGTCAGGAGTTTGAGACCTGAGCAAGAGTGAGACCCCGTCTCTACTAAAAAAATAGAAAGAAATTAATTGGACAACTAAAAATATATATATAAAAAATTAGCCGGGCATGGTGGCGCATGCCTGTAGTCCCAGCTACTCGGGAGGCTGAGGCAGGAGGATCGCTTGAGCCCAGGAGTTTGAGGTTGCTGTGAGCTAGGCTGATGCCACGGCACTCACTCTAGCCCCGACAACAGAGCAAGAATCTGTCTCAAAAAAAAAAAAAAAAGCTGTCAGAGGTGGAAGCGGAAGGCCTGGATGCACGTATATCTTTACTTCTTTTCCTCTGGAATTCTATGGACTCCATGAACAGGCACCATGGAGATTTCAAAAGGGAAGCAGGAGAATTTTAAAAGCAAGCAGAGCAGTATGGGGAGACAAGTCTGTACCATGGTATTTTGAACAATCATTCCAGCACACGCATCCCAGTGGGCACGTCCCCAATCCCGTCTCCCCCGAGCCTGAGGCCACGCATTTATTCCCCGTGGCTGCCTCACTCAGAATGGTATTTAGAGCTTCTCTGTGGGAACAGCCTTCAGGACGGGGCTGGTTTATGAACTGTGGAGCAGGCGGTCTCGCTACCCTGGTGCTGCACCTCATAAAGCATCTCCGCTCCCCTCAGCACGCCGGCCGCCAGGCGCCCTCCACACCCCTGTCAGCCTCTCAGCTGCTCACCACGCTCAGCCTGAACACATGCACGCCACTCGGGCTCCCCAAGCCTTTGTTGCTGCGGGGCGTGGCGCAGCCTTTGGTCCTTAGCAGTGAGCTGGAATTTGGCAGCAATTTTCTCAACTAGTGTCACGGGGTGAAGTTCTGCACTTGGGTTTGTGGCCCACGGCGGCTTCTGCCCCTAGAGGGCTCTGTTTCATGTTCTTTGCTCTTCCGCAGGGAGCGTTGCACTTCCCGACACAGGCTGCCCTCTGGGCTGGATCCTGGGGGGAATGAGCCAGCAGGGATTCGTGGGGCTGACATTTGCTGGCTAGGTTTCATGCTGTTGTCACCCTGGCCTGGGCAGCTTCTCAGTCTTTCCTGCCAAGAGTGAGTCATATTAATTATTAATTATTAATTCTCCATTCAATTTCCTTGAAGGGAGAGCTGACCAGTGCCTGTGCCCTCATCACCTCATGTTTTCTGCTTGATTAGTGGCCATCTGGAATTCAGGCACCTGGATGGGTGCTCAAGAAGGTCAACCTCAGTGGCTTTGCCTAGAAGGTGTGGGACAAAACATTTGTCTGCAGGTCGTGGCATGGGGTAGACTTCTTGAATTCTGTGATCTGTCAACCACCTTCCAAACATCTACTCTGTCCAATGCCAGCAGGGCAATTTTCTGATCAGCCAGTTGTGCACAGATATTGCTTGTGAAGCTATCTGGGTCCTTTGCACAATTGTCTCTTCAGCAGGTAGCAGGAAGTATGGTTTCAGGAAGATTCCCTCTGAGGCTATGCCAGGGAGGGAAGGGGCTAGTCCTGTTGCTGTTTTTGTTTCTCCCTGTCTCTGCAAGTGCTCAAGAAATAAGAGAAAATTCTGCTCCCATGAGGCTGTGTGAAATCACACTGTGTCATTTCCATACACACGCAAGCAAGCACATATATATGAGCTCACACATGGAAGTGTACACACAGGCACACACTGGCATATATACAAGCACACAAACACGAGCACATACACACACATAAGCATGCACACACAAGCACACACATACCAGCACACACTCTCAGTGCCTCAGCACCCACGCTCCTTTAAGGATGACCTCTGGGTGCTCAGGCCACTAATGGGTGATGGGCTAATGGTCTTTGGTCTCTTTAGTCCCATAAAGACCCAAACCTGCTTTGTCCCAGGATGATTAGCAAACAGAAGCTCAGAGAGAGGAGCTATGTCCCCTCCACTCCTGAACACAGGGAACAGGGTCAGACCAGGGCAAACCTGGGACTGGAGGACCTTGGCTTTAAGGTTCCCTCTCACCTTACCTTTCAGAACCTTCCTTCCCACTAAACTTCATTCACTTAGTGCTGGGCACTTTGTGTGTGTGTTGGGGGGTGGTCACAAAGGGGCACACATGGAGCATAAACATGTGCCTCGGTCATTTTGTCACACAAAATTTTATATGAAATGGCCTTTAGTTGCCAGGAACTTGAACTATGCTTGGCCTCTCTGAGCCCACATCCTGTCCTTAGCCTGCACCTCATCCTAGACACCTGCACCATCCTCGCCCTTTCCCTTGGGGTGAGGCTCCCTCTGGACAGGGTGGTGGATGCAGAGAGGGTAAGGGATGGGCTGAAAGCTCAGCGGTGGCCACATGTCCAGTTTGCCTGGGACAGTCACAATTTACTCCTGTTATCTTGGCTTAATGGCTAATAGCACTCTCACGCTCAAAAGTGTTCTAATTTGGATGATGAGCTGTATGATCACCCACTTAAAAGTCCACTTTACCTGCCATCAATTTGCATAACTTGCTCTTAAACTGTCTCGGAATGTTCCTGTATCTAAAAGGCTGCTTTGGAAGCTTCATATCCAGGGGAGGGCCCAGCCCAGACAGGAAAGGTGGAGGCATAGGAACAAATGACCTCAGAACAGACCTGGAGACCATCCCTGGCTGCAGGAGCTCCCTGTCCTGGGGGCATTTTGATTTTCATAATAAATTCTTGAGGAACCCTCCTCAACTAGCAAGCCTCTAGGGCACACAGCTGGTGCTAGAGAACTGAGGCTGGCAGTCAGGTATACTGGATGCAGCCTCCTCACCTCCAGTGGCTTCCCTAGGCTGCCGGCAGCTATCCTAGGGCTCTGGGTCCTGCCCTGGCTGTAGCCGGTGGTGAGTGCATTTGCAGGCAACTCGGGAGCCGGGATCTTGACCTCTGTGTGGGATGCCGGGCCCAGCTGGGGCTGCTGTGGGTGGGGTTCTGGGACTATGCAGAGAAACGAGACGTTAATTTTTCTCTCACAGTTCACAGCTTTGCAGCAGGGCTGTCTGCTCTGCCATATTAATAGGAAACAAACACATTGTTTTGTTGTGTTTGATTTCCGTGTTAGGCTGGAGTCTTCAAGGGCTGTTTAAAATTTAATAAGTGAGAATAAAATAAGGAGGAAAACATATTCCTCTGGGGCATCTGGCTGCACCAGACTTGCTAATTCTGGCTCTACAGCTCAGCAGCAGGTAGCTGACTCAGCGGGCGGGGTGTGTGCCCACCCTCATTCTTACACTATGGGAACAGGCCCACCCTGGGGAATGCCACACACTCATGGCTCAGGTGGGAGCTGATGCAGCTCAGCAGAGGAGGGTTTCCACGAAGCCCTAAACAATGTCTTTTCCCTGGAAGGCCCTGATCGTTACCTCTACAGCTTCAAATCCCTTCAACAGACTTTCATGGAGCATCTCCTGAAGGCCAGGCAGTGCTAGGTGCAGGGACTAGAGTGAAAGAGGAGTGCGCCTTTGCGCAAGGAGCTCATAGACTAGAACTGTGCAATTCCAGCGCAATGTGAGTGAGGACTGGGTACGTAGGAGTGAATAACAGAGCTTCCCGTGGAGCGTTCTGTCATGCACTGCATGGGGCCCCCTTGGGAATGAAGGGCACAGACAGCTGCTGGGAGTGCTGCCAGTAGAGGCAGAGGGAGAGTCTTCAGCTCTTAGCACCCTGTGCAGATTTTCTTCTCTGAAGATCATGCCCAAGGTCATGCCCCCTTCCTGGGGCAGCCTATATTCCAATGACTGATGGATGTGGGTGTATAAAGCCCAACCTCCTTGCCCCTACTTGGAACAACTCTGGAGGATCATTCAAGCCTCAGGACCCCCATGAGGTCAGCAGAGGCCTTTCTGGGGGCTGCATCACAGCTCAACTTCTCCCTCTGTCCAATCCCACTTCCTTCCCTTCCACAGGTGTTGACTGCAGGAGCACACTCTAAGAAACTTTCTGCACATTAATCTTTGTCTTAGGCTCTGCTTCCTGGGGAACCCAACCTGTAGCTGTACTTAACAGGGTCAATGTTGTTCAGGGAAGGCTTCCTGGAGGAAGTGATTTTTAGGCTGAAACCCAAAGCAAGAGTAGGAGTCAGTCTGATGACAGCTGTGGATCTGGAGGGGAAGCGTGTCAGTTCTAAATAGAGAAAGAGAATGTGCACAGTTTGATAGGCAGAAGGGAACAGAGCATGCTCAGATGTAGAATGGCAAAGTCAGAGGCTGGGGATTCTTGTGAGCTGTGTCAGGGGCTTGGGTTTTATTCTGAAGGCACTGTGATATCAGCGAAGGGTTTTAGGTAGGGAGGGAGCAATATAGTTGATTTGTTTCTTTATAAAAAGAAAATCCCGATTGGAGAGAGATAAAGACAGAGGCATGGGGAAAGCAGCTAAGGAGGTTGTTTAGTAACATAGAAGAGAGATGATGATGGCCTGAGTGGAAGTAGATGGAGGGAGGTGGATGGATTTGAGAGACATTTGCTTAGGAGAAAGAATCAACTGTCAGGAACTGACCATGGATGGGATACGGAGGAAGAAGGTGGAGGTGAGGATGGTATCTTAGTTTCTGGCTTCAGTAACTGGGAGGAGGCTGCTGCCCTTAAGTGAAGCGAGGAGACTATGGAGGAACAGATTTGGGAAGTGGCTGATGGAGGGGAAGCTGCGTTTGGTTCAGAAGTGCTGAATTTAATTATTTGGGGGATATTCAGGTGTAAAGCTGAGACATTTAGATATCTGAATATAAAGCTTAAGAGAAAGAGCAGAGTTGTTTATTTAGTTATCTATTCCTTGTAATAAATTACCTTTGAAGCTTAGTAGCTTAAACAATGATAAATATTTGTTATTTCACATGTCTATGAATGAGGAATTGAAGATTCAATTCAGTGTAATTCAATGGGAATCTCTCATGAGGTTGCAGTCAAAATACTAGTTGAGGCTGTGGTCATCTGAAGGTTCGACTGGGTCTGGAGGATCTGCTTTCAGCATGGCTCACTTGCATGGCATCAACTGGTGCTGTTGGCAAGAAGCCTCAAATTCTCACCTTAGGTACCTCTCCACAGGGGCTGTTTGAGTGTCTTCATGGCATGGCAGCTGGCTTCCCCCAGAGTGAGTGATCCAAGAAAGGAGGGCAGAAATGGCAATCTTTTATTGACCTAGCCTCAGAAGTCACACACTGTCACTTCCACCATACTGTCTTGGTCACTCAGACTGACCTTGATACAGTGAAGGAGAGGGCTGCACACAGGTGCAAATACCAGACTTTAGGGATGACTGGAGTCATGTCTGAGACTGGCTACTGTGGGTGGAGATGTAGCTTTGAAAATCATTAGCGTTTAGCTGATGTTTGAAGTCTTGGTAATGGGGGAGATCACCTCAAAGAAGTGTGCGGAATGAAAAGGGGAGGCAGTAAGGAGACAACCCAGAGATATCCTTGAAGAATAAGTAGAGAAGGAGAAGCCAGCAAAGGAGACTGATGACAAGTATGGTCACATGTGCCGGTTTGCCTGCAATGTGTTCTGCTGTGTGTCAGTTGTGTGCATGTGATGACTGTTCTGCTCCTTTTCATTCTCAGCAGCACACTGGATTAGAGGAAAATTGCACGATCACCTAGTATGGAAAGCAGCCAGAGCAGCGGAGGATAACTGGGAGGCACTAACGTCGTGGCAGACATTGGATCCCGTGACAAGGACGTCATTGAAGACTTGAGCAACAGATGTTTGAGTTGTGGGCATGGAAATCAGGTTTCAGTGGATTGAAGTCAGTGAGAAGTGTTATTTCTAGAAGCTTAACTGAGAACCGAAGGGAGAAAATGGGGCTGTAAGAGTGTGTGGAGCAGTGGGAGAATTTTTTCCTAAGATGTCAGACACTAGAATGTGTATAATTGACAAAGAAAAGGCTCCAGTGGAGAGAGAAAAGGTCTGTGCCAACCAGGGTCCCCAGAGCAGGGTTGTAATCTGGAAGATAACTTTGAAGGCCTCACAGTCTCAGAGCTTAAACCCAAGATCAAGGTGCAGACGCTGATTAGGAAGGACTGGCAACCACCCCAGACCCCTAAAGTCCCCAGATTTACATCGGGGGCTGCCTGGTGACCAGTGGGGGCTTTCTTGTCTGGAATCAATGTGACCTGGCCTCACAGGTGACCCTGAGGTCTGGAGAGCTCCCTTTACTGCTCACCTTCACATTCTCTTTGTGAAGGTGGCTTTTTTGGACCCCTCTCTGGAGATGCTCTTGCTTTAGTGGCTGGCAGTGGAGCTGCAGGATTCAGGAAAGGTGGATCAGATGCCCTGGCTTCTGGGTTGGAGCAGGGATGTGGGAGCTACCTTGGTTTGCGTGTGCAGCAGAATGAACTGAAATAGTCTCTACCCACTTCCAAATCATGGTGATGACAGAAAACCGGAAGCATGGCCCCATTGTTCTTTACAGCTCAGGCAGAGACACTTAATGGCACAAAGAGGCACTCTTTGTAGTGGATTGGCCAGGAAGAAGAGAAAGGATTTTTTTTTTTTATCGTACAAATGTCAGGATTATTGAATCTCAAGGAATAGAGTCAAAGTCATATAACTAAAATGAATATACGGTTTTCAAAAGAAAATGAATTCTTGTAGTAGTGAAGTATGTTTGCACCTCAGAAAATGAGGAGGAAGCCGGTCTAGCTCGCTCTGGGGAGGAGAGACCAGAGCCCGCTGGAAACACTCACATCTCCCCTGTACTCGGGAGATGATAGAGCCTCCCCCACACCGCAGGAGTGAGCAGAAGTTCAGGTGGGAGAGGGCTTCACTGACACAAGCTGACACCCCCTAAGAAAGGCTCCTGCAAGAAAGGACCTGGGACTGGGGCTCCCCGTACACGTGGAAGGGGTGGAGGGTGCAAAGAGTGGAGGAGGGACATAGGATGGAGAGAGCTTGCAGAAGAGAGGGTGGAGATCAAGGTACAGGTAAGAAACCGTAGGTTCCTCTCTGAAGAGTGAAGCCTTGTCTTCACCCCCACCATGTGTGCAGTGGGCAAGTTAGGCAGCTATTGTCTCCTTGTCTGCCCTCTGACTGTTCCAGAATGCTTTCTGGAGCCCTTCATTCAAGTAGAGCTGAACTCCCTGTTGGAACAGAGCTGTGCTCAGTTCTGCGAAGGTGGCCATGGGGCCCTAAGGTGATGGGGCAACACCTGTCTGTTTCACCTGAAAGGACAATGTCCTTGCCACGTGGACTACACACAGGAGGGTGCTCTAATCCTGAGAGGCTGGGAGGCCAGATCCTTGGACACCTTCCCCCCATAGAGGGTCCTAACACATACAATAGAGGGAAGAGAAGCGCCTCCCCTATGGCACTGAGAGGACACTTAGGTAAGTGTCCACATCCTTTGGGAAGGACACAGCTTACAACCTGTGCATGTGTGGGGGTGAGCCCATGTGAGACATTTGCAGACCCAGTACCTGTCTGGGCCAGGGAGGGGCCACATCTGATCTTGCCCACCTCCTTTGCTGCTTGGCATTGGCTGCACATGTGGGCACATAAATCTAGTGCCCTCTAAGTCTGGACAAATTGGTGGTCACACCACATCTCATAACGGCTGCTCCAGAGCACCACATAGCATATTTCCAGCAAGGAGTCAACTCTTCCCGGCAGCCTTGTAATTTAAAAATAAATTGATGTGCTATAGTTGCAAATGTCTGGATTGTTTGGCGCTGACGGGAGTCATCGGCAGGCAAACAGCTTGGTCCAGTTGGGGGAGGTTGTTTCCCGACAGACACCCCTGCTAATACAAGGATGCCTTTGCGTCCTAAGTCCTTCCCTATTTTATGGCAGGATGTAAATTCTGCATAGGGTATTTTTTTTTTTATGATTCCTTTTCTTGATGCTTGAATTCTGAATTTCATTTCTCCCTAGAGAGTTGCTGGAATCATCCAGCCATCCTCCTCGTCAACATTATGGGCAATTTGACCTGCCATTTAGCCATTTCCTGGAGCCGGTTGAGTGGTTCTTTGGGCTGTTTCTGCCTTGAAGACAACACACAGTGTGTTACTGCCCATGCAGACGAGGGCAGCACTGGGACCTCTAGCTTGAGACTGGTTGCCCTTTCGAATGTTAATTCCTCCTCCACTGGACTGCTGGAGATTTCGACAAGCCCACAGACCGTAAGTGGAGGCGTGGGCTCCTCCCCCTAAGTGACTGATTTAGTTTTAAAGAGCAGTTGAATAGAGAAATCAAGGAGAAAACAAACCACAGGGAAGATCATGTTATAGAGACATTTTAGAAGCCTGGGTAGGTTACGTGGCTCTCTTCTAAGCCCGTATTGACAGGGAAAAATGCGAGCTGACCCTACATGTCGTAAGCTCCCAACTGCGTTCATTTGCCAGACACTTACTGAGAATCCACGGTATGGTAGGCACTGTAGATGGAGACCAGGCTTTTCTGGGTAGTGGTGAGACAGGCTGCTGTCAGATCATTTCAACACAGTGTGGTCAGTGCTCGGACACAGGCAAGTCTCAGTGTTTTGTGAGAGATGGGGTGGGAGTGGCAGTCTGATCACAGCAGCTGGTGTTTGCCGAAGTCCTACCATGTGACAGATATGCCAGTGCATTACCTGAACAGTCACATCTGATACAACAACCCTACATGGCAGGTCTCAGGCTCTCCATTTTACAGATAGCAAAGCTGGAGCTTAGACAGGCTAAGAAACCAGCTAAGTTGTAGGAAGAGGCAGAGCAGGCATTCGATGCCAGGTCTTTCAGCAATGCTGCGTTGCCCACCTCCCTGGCCTGCGAAAGTATGAAGAGCCTTCAGGACCCCCGAGGAATATCCCAGTGTTGGCCAGAGTGGGGTCTTCTAAGGGATAGCTATTCAGGAGGGGTATGGGTTGCACTTGACCTTGACTTCTGGAGCCACTGTCTGCCCTTCCCAGTCACTCTTCTGGGCTCCCACATGAGATACGCCAGAATCCTCAACAGGAGATTGCAAATGGGCAGCCATTTAAGTGAGGAGTTTTGCTGAGATTGGAACCAGCTGGAGAGAAGGAGAAAGCTAAGAGATAGTCTTTGGGCTGGATCTAAATATAGCATTGCCAAAGTGCTTAATTTTTTTTTTCCCTCATCATTTTGTTGTTGATTTTGAAGGAGCTTGGCTCCCCGAAGGAAATGTTTTTGGCTGGAGAAATAGAATTTTTCTTCAGTTTGTCGTCTGTGTAAATAAGAGGAACATGAAACACAAATGTTACGCTGGGTCTTATTGATTAAGTCCTAACAAGTTAAACAGTTTTACAGTTGGCCAGCGTAGTCTCCTCATGGCTGCCGTGCAGCTAATTGAGGCGAGGCCAGACCTAAGGTCACGAAATTTCTGTCCCGGGTCCTAGCTCCCCAGGATTCCTCTGTCTCTTTGTCTCTTGCTGCGGATTGGTATCTTTTTCTGTTTCTGTTTGTAATCCCATCTCCCATCTCTTTTTCCTCATCTATGTCTCTTCTTCTTCTTTTACAATTCTGTGGGTCTCCCCTGCTCGCTCTGTTTTTTACTTGGTGTACTGCAACGAATACAGCAGACACAGACCCTGAGCTCAAAGAATTTTTAATCTGGTGACCTCTTTCTGATCTTCACCTTTTGCTCAGTTTCTGTCACTGGCTGAGTGCAACTGGTGACTGTCAGGTCTGCTGTTGTGGCTGTCATCCCAAGAATTTGAGAAGGAAAGGGAAGCAGTGCCTCTTATAATTTAAGTCATCAAGGACACAGATGCCACTCATACGTTTGCAAATCTTGGTCACTACTTCATGCCAGGTCAGAGCATCTCAATTTGAGGTCTGTGCATGAGCTCTAGGGAGATGAGGGAGCACCTGAAACAGTAAGCACATTTATGAGTAAATGTGTCTATGAGCATTTTAACTACCCTACCAGTGAGGCAGCAGCGGGTAGCCTAGTCACATAGAAAAGAGTCAGAATTTGGCTCTGGATGTGGGTTCTTAGTGGTTCTCTCAGTCAATCAGGAACCTTCCTTATTTTTGCATGGTGTCTGTGAAGAAAGAAATCAACATTTGACCTGTTGATCTATCTATCTTTGAAAAAAAATTATTTCTTTGTATTTGGTCTTGTTCCAGGGTTGATTTCCAACTAAAATACTAAATTATTGAACTTTATTATGTACTTGAAGGAGCAGAATATTTCCATCTTAGGGGAAGGATGAAGTTACTATTGTTTTACTCTTTGTTATATACTAAGATGGTAGTGTTGGAATAGAGCGAAAAGTTCATGTAGTCCATCCTGCAGCCCCAACTTCTGTTGCCTCATCGGGAATCTTCTCTATAACATTCCCATCAAGTGACCACGTAGTCAGTTTCAGGGACAGAGAACGCTCTGCTCATTCATTTGTTCATTCAACTGTATCCTCCCAAATGCTGTGGACTATGCTAGGTTCTGGGAATTTGATGGTGAACAAGGCAAATGATGCCTTTGTCCTCAGGGAGGTTAAAACTCAGCAATCTTATAAATAAGGACAGACATTGAACCAGTATGAAGAAAGTTAGATCAGGGAGAGGTCTGAGGGTAAGGGGGACTACCCTGGTTTGTGGGTGGCAGTGGTCCTGGAGAAGTTCACAGAGGAAGAAACTAACATCCCCGCTGAGCTGACGGAGGAGTGGCAACCAACAAGATGAAGGAAGATTTGGTGGTGGGAATGTCGTAGGTAAAGGGAGCAGCACACTCAAGGATCCAAGCATGAATAAGAGGGAGCGAGGCTTAGTGGAGAGAGTGAGAGAAGATTAGCATGGCTGGAAGAGAAAAAGAGAATGAATAGAAGAGTAGTTTCTATGGCAGCCCACTTCAATTTTTGGTAGCTCTGATCCAGAAAGTTCTCCTTGACATACCTTCCTTTGCCCTTCCTCCTATAGCCTTTAACCTTCTCACTTATAGCTTAACATGCTCGGGTAGAAAAAAATCTTCATGGAATTTATTGAAATATGCATACATACCAACTATGAGTTTCCTTTTCCATTTCCTTTTCCATTTCCTTATACTTGGGCAGAACTTTTAAACAAGAAACAAAACAGACAAATTTGGTAGGTCCTTGTGTGGGTCCACTGTACCCTTGACATGCCCACTCCATGTCCCCAACCCTATTGACTCAGTGAACTCTTGATCATCTTTTGAGACCCAGCTCAAGTGTTTTGTAAGTGCCCGTTCACTTGTTTGCCTCCTCTGTCAGACTGTGTGCTCCAGAAGGGCAGAAACCATGACCAGTTCTCTCAGGGGGCTTAGCACAGGGTTTAGCACACAGCAGGTGCTCAATTAGTGCTTTGTGTTTGTTTTGATGAAATGAATGTATGAATGGCTAAGAGGCTAATCCGTGAAGAAGCTTACAAACAGATATCTGCAAGAAGTAGAGAGACAAGCAGGAAACCTGTAAGTGCCACAGCAGGAACTGTCAGTGTCATGCCAGGAAATTGAGGTTCCTTCTAATGTCACAAATTTTGTGGACGTTGTGATTACTTTTTTCAGTATATATCTCTCTCCTCCAAATTATAGTAGTTTCCCTGGTTACATAGTACTTGACTTCCACAAAATTTAATAATATGCAAACAGTTGTATAAGAATCATAATTTAACAAAAGAACCATAATTAGATTTTAGAGATCTGGAAAAGTTTGCATTACCAACCAACAAAGCAGCCCACTGTGGTGAGGAATACTGCAAAGCCAGAATGCAAGATTGCAATAACTAATCTAAAGAGAGGCCTTTGCTCTCTAATCTGTGTTGGTTATTTTGACTTCTCAATGTTTTGGCTTATGTTCCCATTTTTATGTGATATTATATTATGTTATAGTAGTATGTTATATTATATGATATTGTGATAGACACCTTCCAAGAAAACCACAATGACCCTTGACTCCTGATACTCCAACTCTTGTGCAATCCCCTCTCCCTGTGTGAGGACTGGGCTTTGGGTCTCATGACTAACCAGTAGAATATGGCAAAAGTGATGGCATAACACTTATGAGATTAGGTTATAAAAAAAAAAAGAACTATGATTCTGGCTTGGGCCTCCCTCTTTCACTCTCTCATTCCCTTGCTCTGGGAGAAGCCAACTGCTATGTTGTGAGCTGCCCGACAGAGAAGCCCACTTGTCAGAGAACCAAAGAAATGCCTGTAACCAGTGGCAAGTAAAGGACTGAGGCCTTTCATTCAACAGCCTACAAAATGCTAAATTCTGCCTGCAACCATGTGAGAGAGCTTGGAGATGAGTCTTCCCCTATTCAAGCTTTCAGTTGAGACCATAGACTCAGCTGGCCCCTTGGTTACAGGCTTGTGAGAGATTTTGATTGAGGCAGAGCCACCTAGCTAACCCACATCTGGATTCTGGACCCATAGGGATTGTGAAATAATCAGTGTTTACTATTTTAAACTGCTCACACTTTTATGACGGGCTAATACAAATAAATTTTAAGTTGCTAAATTTGGGATAATTTTTTAATGCAGCAATAGACACCTAATATAGGTTTTGGTACTATCAATGGGGTGATACTGTAAAAAATACCTAAAAATATGGAGTGACTTTCCAACTGACCAGTGGATGAAGGCTGGGAAGGTTTTTGATGCATATACCTAAGTTAAGTTGAACATACTGGTAGTAGAAATCTGAAATTCAGTGATGCTGAGGGCTCAAAAAAGGTGAGAAACATATTATCAAGACTGAATGAAGGGAGGTCTTTGTTAGGTAGTGGCAGAAACTTAACATTATTGCTTGCAATAGTGTGGAAAGTAGGAAATGTACCTAATGAACTGGATGATTTAGCTAAGGGGATTTTTAGTGTTGAAGGTGCTGCCTGGTTGCTTCTCATTGCTCATAGTAAAATGCAAGAGGACAGAGATAAATTGAGGAAAGTACTGATAAACAAAGAGGAGCCAGGAATTGATGAATTTAAAAATTCTCAGTGTCTCCAGGTGGCAAACAATGCTATAATTTCAGAAATGCCTTCTCAGCACAGATCAAATCCAGGGCATTGCCAGGATCTTGCCCCAATTGAGCCTTCAGATAAAACTGCATCCCCAGCTGACATTTCTTGTAGCTTTGTAAAAGACCTTTAGGCAGAGGCATTTAGCTAAGTTGTGCCCAGATTCCTGGGCACAGAGACTATGAGATAATATTTGTTGTTCTAAGTTGCTAAATTTTGGGGGTAATTTTTAATGCAACAATAGACAACTAACACTGTTGTTATCATCATCATCATCATCATTATTATTACATTAACATTATCTGTATATCCAGAAGAACGTCCACCTACCACCATGGTAAAATAAAACAGAGAGGCCCTGCACCATTGTTTGAAATAGGAAGATTAGGTAAAAGTTAATGCAGTAAATATTGTAGCCCTAAGATTTTCTTCTGGGAAATCTGACCAGCTGAAGAAGAAAGACATAAAGAGACTAATCAGGAGTTCTGCAAGGATAGGATAGCCAGATCTATTCTTTGACTATTGTAAAGACCAAGGTTGATAGGCCCCAGCTATACACACAAAGCTTCCAATCTGTGTTGTGGTATGCCACTTTTAAATATGAGCAGAAGATACCCAGATATTCAAGGAAAAGCATGTAAAATGAAAGATATAAGTAAACCAAAACAAATGACTAAACAAACAAAGTCAGCTTGGAGGAAATGGAAATGGTGTAAGAAGAAGAAAACTTCAAAGACCTCTATCAAAATGCCCAGAGAGATAAGAGAAGATAGTGCAGCCACAAACAAGAATAGGATGCTATGAAGAAAGAAGACTTAGAGAACATGAACGGCTCTCAGAAATTTAAGATTTGGTAGCAGATACAAAATGTTCAATAGTAGGATCCAAAGACTGTATGATCAACAAAGACTGGGATTTTTTTCTTCACCGTGGCATTTCCAGCACCTGGAACATCGTCTAGTACAGAGTAGGTACTCAAAAACTTACTAAATAAATTAATGTATGAATGGTGATAACCTTGGGCAAATCTCCCTGAAGTAGAGCAAAAAGACAGAGATGAAAAATAGGAAAGAAAAGAGAGGCAAAAGACATTCAGGAGATACAGCATCTGAATAATGGGAATTCTAGAAGGAAGGAAGGGATAAATCAGATGGAAAAAAATAATCATCAAAAAAATTTATCCAGTACAAACTGCTCAAAATTAATGGGATGAATTTGTATAATCAGCATGGTGGAGAAAAATAGAGCTACACCAAGGCACAACATGGTAAAATTTCAGAACGTTAAGGACAACCACGCTGGAAGCTAAAAGACAATAGCACAATTATTTCAAAATCTGAGGGGAAAATAATTTTGAACCAAGAATTCTATATTCAAACAATTAATTAAATACAAGGGTAGTGTTAGATAGATAGTTAGGATCTCTGGCTCTTCCGGGGACAAGGGTGCCCTGCTTTGGTGCTGTCTCGAGCAATTGCTCCACCTGGGAAGAAGGATAAGGGCAGGCACTCCATTTTGGTGTTGCCCCACCCTTAATCCTATCTGGAGCAACTGCTACACCTGGGGAAGGAAGAAATACTTTATCAATGTAGGAATTCCCCTGCCCCGGCACGATAGGACTTAGAATGTGACCTAGAGTAACCTTAGGGTAATTACCATGCCATTAGCTTGAATCTGCATTGTGGTTCACACCCCCCAGGTGAGCTTTCTAAGAGGGAGCTCATATATGCAGATGGAATTTTGAGGATACCTGTTGGTCATTTGCTAACATCCCACATCTCCTGACAGCCCTCCCCCTGGAATGGGCCAATAAAAGGAAGCAATCTGAGAATTCAGAGGAGTGAGTCAGTGAGTGAGTGAGTTGGTTTGTCTCACTCCACTAGTGGAGACAGGTCTGTTTTGTTCTACAATAAAAAGCTGCTTGCCTGAAACTGCTTCCTGCCTGAGGTTACTCCATTGTATTGGCCCTGCTGGTGATTTTTCCAACATAATAGTCTGTACTTGACACTTTCGTGTGTCTGGTCATTCTTCAGCCAAGAGCACACCAAGAACGAAGGGTAGATTGTCACCCTGACAGGATAAAAGATAACATTTTAAGACATTCAAGTCCTGAAAAAAATCTGTTTCCCATGCTTACACTTTCCAATGAAGCTACTAAAGGGTGCACTGTACCAAGATGAGGAAATAAACCAAAAAAAGAAAGACATGGGATCTAAGAAATGGGCTCCTAACAAGACAGAGCTGGAAATACCTAGAATATTGGTGCAAAGAAGTCCTCAAATGACTGCTGTGCACCAGGTCTGGAGATCAACCAGTCCAGATTGGAGCAGGTCGGATGCTGTAGAGAGATTTCTTCAAGAACATGAAATTGATAGAACACCTAATGTGTCTGAATGCACTGAGAGAAGATTTACAGAACTGGGGGAGAGTTTGGATTTGAATTAGTGGTAAGTACATACAAAACCAACAAGATCATTATTAAGTACAGGGGAAACAAAATGTTGTGCAAGAAGAATGGAAAACCAATCATGGTACATAAGTGGCTTGTCTGTGAAGAACATTTATCTCATAACAGTAATGTAGAAACTAAATATCGACATAACCAAATTTGCCTTCTGGCTCTCTGAGGAGAATGGGTCAGGGAGATAGGAAAGTGTGTGTGTGTGTGTGTGTGTGTGTGTGTTAGGACAGAGCCTAAAAAATATTTTTTAGTAACATAGAAGTAAATTAAAAAGAAAATCAGGTCAGAGAGTTGGCAGTGGGTACCTCAGGGGAGTAAGAAATGGATGGAGATTGTGGTGGTGGGGGGGAATGCTGCTTTGTGATAATAGGCCTTATAGTACTATTTACTCTTTAAACTATGTGCATGTAAATCTTTGATAAAAAGGGCAAACTAAATCAATAAAAAATAAAGAAGGAAAGTAAACCAGGTGGTAACAGAAGAACAGAACCGATTTATAAATAGCAGGGCACTGCTTTAGAACAGAAAATGAAAATACTAAAAAGGTTTCAAAGTAACCAAAAGCCTATCGTCCATTCCACATGAAATAGATTTTTATAGCTTGTACTGAGAAAATTATTTTGGATGACAGTGAGTTTATAAAAGAGCTTATGAGAGTAAAATATCTGTTATGTCAAAGAAGCAGAATTTTTGACTTGGGAAAAATATGGAAGACTCTCTAGAATGAAAGACTGTGTAAGTCAGGGAATGTCTGTCTCTTGGCAGAATGCTTTGGAGGAGGACTTTAAACTTCCTTTGCAAGGAAACAACCTTTCAAAATGACTATTTTCATGACTTGAAACCAATTTAAGGGGTTTATTTATTAAGCATCAAATGTATGCCAAGACCTTGCAAAGAGCATCAACATAGACCATCTTATCTATTTTCACATCAACTTTAAGAGAAGGATGTCAAATCCCAAATATATGTAGGTAAAAATATTTAAGGCTCAGAGAGGTTAACTCACTGGTCCCACTTCATTTGACTAGTAGGTGATATTGATTGGGTTTACACCTGTGTTTTTCTGAGCCCAAGGCCAGGCCTGGGAAAAAGAGGCAGAATTTCTCTCCTGTGACATTCTGGGTGTATACACTTGGTCCAAATATTGTGGATTTAATGAACTCCAGAGTCACGATCTCCTGTCTCCAACATCATGAGGGTCTGTGAGTACAGAAGAAGCAATGAATCTGGAGGCAGGCGACTGGGTTTTAGAGTCTGGGCTCTGTCCCTGAGTTGCTAGGTGACCTGGGACAAGTTTCTTCATTTCCCTGTTCCTCTAGCTCTTCATCTTCGAAACAGAGCAGAGAACCAAATGATCTCTTAGTTTCTAAGAGAATACTAGGTGATTGTGTAATTCATCCCTGGATGCACGCAAAATCTGACAGTGACATAGAGGTCAAAGGCAGTGGGCACTAGTGTCAGCCCCCTGTTTAAAGTTGCCTGGGGATTGGAGCCTTTGGCACCACTCAGCAGAGGCAGGTGTGGACTGGGGCAGAATAGCAGCAGTGACTTTTTGCTTTGTCACTTTCTTCCCAGTTTCCTCTGGTATCCTGTTTGCTGGTTTGAGTATTGTCATTGCGTGTGCTTGATTGGAGTGGTGGAAAGACCTTGGGTTTTGCATCAGAGGGCTTTGGTTATAGTCCTGGCTTTGCCACTTTCATTCATTCATTCTCGCTTCTATTTATTCAGTAAATATTGATCAGGCATTTAATCTGTGTTGGGCACTGACGAACATAGAGATGAATAAGATGTGATCCTTGCCCTCTGGAAGCTCCTAAGATAGTAGGGAGGGAAGTGTACATAAACCAGTGAGTGTAATGAAATATTTAGTGTGTCTATGAAAGAAATCTGTACAGTGCACGGTTATGACAGAAGGAGGTGATCAGAAAAGGCTACCCAGAGCAGAGACATGAGCTACTCTTGGTAGATGAGTTAGTGCTTGCCAGGAAGATAGGATTGGGGAGTGAGGGTGGTGCAGGGTGGCAGGAAGAGCATTGCAGTTAGAGAGAACAGCATGAGCAAAGGCAAGGAGGTATGAAACAACAGGTCATGTTCAGAAAACTGTGTGGAGAGTGAAAAAAGTGGGCCTCTGCTTCTTAGCTGTGGGGCCCACCTTCCTGGGAGAGAGACAGGTAGGTGCCATTAAGGCTAGAAGGTGGAGGCAGTGTTTTAAGGACGGGTGGAGAAGGCAGTGGCAGATATTTTCACAGTGGAATAAGGGCTCGTGGTACGAGATTTGCAGGAGGGCTGCGGTGGCAGGAAGGTTAAGTGTGGGAGGAGAGCAGAGCTGTATGGGAAGGAGGATTGGGGAGCAGGGGCTGCTTTTGGTCAGAGCTGAATACGGTAGGGATAGAGCTTGGCGGGTAGGATTCGGTGGTGTTGGCTTTCCAGTAGACAGAGGCCGTCACCTGGGGTGGGGTTACAGGCTGCTAGATCTGCCCATCCATGGCCCTATTGCTAGGGCAACTTTTGCTTAGGGTCCCAGCTAGCTTATGTGAGAAGCGCGTCTGCACTGGAGGAGTTGGGCCACCCTGCCCACATGGCTTGGAAGGCTCTGGCTGGCCCAAGGGATATCCTTCTCTAATGGAAAGTTTTTTGATCTCTCTGAACCTGTTTCCTCCACTGCAACGTGGAGATGATGATAAAAATAACAGTATCTAATTCTTGGGGCTATATTTAGGAGGACCAAAGTGAGCTGATGTGGGTGAGACAGTTGTATGAGCTGTAAAGAACTGTGCAGAGTGGAGTTATCTTCAACTTTCCTAAACTCCGGTCTCCCACTCCAGACCCCCATTACCTCTCTCTAAAGGATGTGGTGTATTTGCTCTAGTTCTGAAATTCAGTTTGAGTTAACCTTGCACCTTCCGGATGCCAAACCTACCTTCAGGCATCTGTGGTTTTTGTGCTGAATTGCACAGCAGTACTGAGATGGATGAAACGCATTCATTCTCTTGGGCATTTAAAACCTAGTTGCTTTATTTTCTGCAGCAGGACATTGCTTAGAGTGATTTGGAACTTTTGATATTTGATAATTCAGCTTTTTGAACTCATACGTATTCATATATTTTAAAATAATTTGTGCCATGAATGTGGGTGTATGTGTGTGTGTGTGTGTGTGCACACACATATGTCTGTAGATACTGACCTTTTTATTCCTTAGGGAGTTGAAATAACAAAGTGTGATCCCAGGATATCATTTGGGCTAGACCTGATCACAATATCACAATACCTTCACCTCCCTCCCCTCTGTATCAGCCCTCCCACTCTAATATGTAGATCTCCTCCCTCAAAATCAGTGTGGCCACTGACCCCCCAGGGTGTTATTTGAATATCAGGGGAGAGGTGGTGTGCAAAATGCCCTCCAAGCCTGGATCCCACTGCTGCACCCAGGTTTTGCTGCAACAAATATCTACCCATTCCAGTTATAATGATCAGTTCCTAGTGGGGATGCCTGGGAGCCAGTGTTTGGGGTTTTAGCCCTTTCTTCCAATGCTGAGTTCATTGGAGAAGCCTAGCATTGTTGTGGGGCTCCCATAGCCTGGTGCCAGTTAACATTTGCTCAGGATGGCATGCAGGAGATATGCTCTGGTGTGCCATGCTGGGAGGATCCATTTTGCAGAAGAGTTGGAATCCCGCTCACTCTCACATGGGTCCCTTCTCACCCCTCCCTTCTCTATTGCCCTGCCACGCCCCCCTGCACCTGTTACAGCGTTTGCTAGAGAAAGACCCACTCCAGCTTTCTCAAGTAAAGAAGATTTTATTCCAAATCTACAAATTAGTCTTAAACTTAGAGATTCTTCTAATGGAGGCTGCTCTAGTGACAGGTGATGATTCTCAACTCTCTCATGGGCTACTGTCTCTTTCTCTTCTTACTACCCACTGACTTCTTCCTGTCCCACTCTACATCTTTTCTCTACCTCAAAGCTTGTGCGTACTTAGATAACTTTGGCTTGTTGATACCCTAATGACTGTGCTACCTCATCCACCTTCAGCTCCCACAGCTAACTGGCCCATTCTGTCGGCATGTCCTGGTTAAATCTTAAGAGATGGACTATGATTGGCTCAGCTCATCATGGGATAAGTATGTGGTTGTGAGAGGATGGGACTCTGTGTAACCAAACATCACCATCTGCGTAACAATAAGCTGTGGCAGACAGGGCCTGTGATTGTTGCCTCTGGTATCGGCAAAGTCTTTCCTCGAGACAGAGAAATGTGCAAGAAGAACTGCAGAGTGCCTTTCCAGCCAGAGGACTGTGATTAAACATCTTAATAAAGTAAATCTAGACCCCCTGGTAGGACTGTGGATAATGGCCTTTGTGTTTATTTTGCATTAAAACTTTATAGCTCCTAGAGTATATTGCAGGTACTAATAGTCTCCCAAGTAGGTAGGCAGGAACAAATCATCTCTGATAATCAAATCAGTGACTGCCCTCTCCAGATGTGTTTCTGGATTATCAGTTACTCCCTTGCAACTGGCCCAACTCAGATCCCCAGTGTAGACTTGGAAGAGTTGCTCGCGAGATGGAAGTTTCTACTAATAGAGGAAATCCATCAGTCGAATACCTCAAGATATGGCGGTAATTTCTAGCAAACGTTTTTGTGGCATTAATTTGTTTTACTCTGACAACTTGATTAATCAGTTTTATTGTGACAACTTGTTTTGCTGCAATGCTGCCTAATCAGGGAGCTGTCACCAAAATACTTTATGGCTTCCCTATTTTCCATCACAAATCAAAAACTCCAGCAACAGCTCACCAACATAAGAAGCAGCGATAATTAAAATGCATTCCGACAGAATTAGGAGGCATTCAGCTGGGTGATGTTATTAGGAGAGATGGCACTGGCAGAGAAAGGAACAATCAGACGGCACGCTTTCTAAGCAATTATGCAACTTCCCTGGAGAATCTCTAATGCCACACCTGTGTAAAAGTTCAGGGTGTCAGCTGAGAATATAGTAGGCGCCTCTGCTGGAGGCCCACGGTTTTCCCTGCTGGATCTAGGAAAAGCAGCGCCTGGGCTCTTAGCTGATCACCAGGAGCAGATCCATTAGGATTCATCCAATAGACAGCGGGAAATAGAAGAAACTTGTCAAGAGTAGAGAGTAGTACAGGAGGAGCTCAGGAAACTCACTCCCACCGGCTTTCCAGGATCTGTGCAGGGAGTGAGGGGAGGGTGGGGGAGAATGGTGGGGAGTTGAGGGAATGGAGAGGAGGGTGTGAGGGTGTATATCTTCCAGGGGGCATAGTCAGTGATCATTTTAAAGAATTCACAAAATTTGCATTTCTGCCTTTTGGCTTACATTGTACCCACAGCAGAGGTAGTGAAGTGATACATTAAAAGCACAGTCCTGCAGCAATTGAAACCCACTAGATTGCTAGTATTTATAAAATATAATGGCTTCTATTTCTCAAGCACTTATAATGTGCCAGGTACTGTATAAGCAGCTCCGTATATTATATTAATATATAGTACCATTTAATCATCACAACAACCCTATAAAGTAGGACATTATTAGCTCCATTTTCCATGGAGGGAAACTGAGGCTCAGAGAGGTTAAATAACTTGTCCAAAGTCTCGTAGCGAGTGACAGAGCCAAGATTCAACTGCAAGTTAGTCTGACTCCAAAGCTCACGTTTTCCCATCAGGGTTCTACTTGCTGTCTCCCTGCCTGGGGCTTTCCCTCGGTAGCCTGATTTCCTTCTCCCAGGGAATGCCTCTGCTGCGTGGGGTTGTCTGCCATCTGCTCGGATGCAGGTGGAGCGGCGCCCTGACTCGTGGTCAGGTGGATGCACGCAGCAGGTCCAGCCTGTGTGCAGAAGTGCACAGGGCAGGAGAGACCAGCTCCAGCTACATTTGACAGGCCTGTTTCCTTGCCATCCTGAGTTACAAATGGACCATGTATGCTTTCCTGGGAAGGGTCCTGATTTGCAAGAGCTATGGAGATGAGTATTATGACAAGCAGGACATTTATGGCCCCAGATGCCACAGGGCACAAAAGTCAATATGTTACATGCTCATTTACCATGTTTGACTCTAATGAAACAGGTTGGAAATAATTGGCTTTTTAAGAAATGCTGCATTTAATTTCATTTCAGTCAGAAGGCACATACCCGCTGGGTGGTCGTAACTCCAGCCTTCACAAATTTACCTTATAGTGAGATTGGCAAGTGGGGGTTGGTGGGGGACATGAATGCATGAGTACAGGGGGCAAGATGGCAAAGATGCCCCTGTAAGGAATGTTCAAAGCGGGATATTTTTCATGGCTGTGTAGGGTTCCCGAAATATCAGAAGTTTGTGGCAGTTGGACTTTTTCTATCTGGTGATATTTCCTTAGACATGTGACCATTTATTCTCTACCAGGTGACTAAGGTCTAGCAGCCCTGGCCTGGGATGGTTGGAAATAGCTTCTTCTTTCCTCTCTCAGTGACTCCCAGTTGAAGTTTATGAAATGGTGAATGGCATGATGCTTGACAGTGGAAGTTTTATTTACTTATTTATTTATTTTTCCTGTTTTTCAATTTTTTTTCTTTTGGCAAATTTTTTATATCATAAAATAATCTTTTTTCAGGTAGCAACTTTCTACTGCAGAAACAATTCGATGTTACCAAGATGAATTGCAAGTTTAAGAAACTATGAAGTATTGTGCAAAGAATCTTAACTATGAGATATATTATTATTTGAGGTATAAAATAATATGAGGTTGAAAGCCATAACTGTAAAGCAGAACTTCTGAAATATAAAGGTTACTACACTACCAACAATTTCTAATGTAAATCCTCCATGAACATGAAAAACAACCTAAATGTCTGTGAGAATTAGTTTTCACGAGCATCACCAATTATTGATGTTTAGTCATTAATTACATTTGTTAGACAGCGGTGAGCTTTAAAATCAACAGAGGATGTACTTTAATGTCAGTCAGTGTCTCCTTGGTAAAGTAGAAACTATTCTAGTTACTTCTGCAGGGAGAATTGGGTATAGGGAATTGAGGAGTGGATTCAACAGGTGTTGAAAGACTGAAAAAGCAGCAAGATAATCCTGAGGTGACACAGAGGCATGAGGCAGCTACCATCCTAGGGCTAGGGGAACAAAGGGAGGAGGTTGGGGTTATCAGATCCTAGGAACTCTGAGGGAAACTCACATTGTTGGGACTCCGATCTTCGGAGGAGGGTGCTCTGTCTATGTGGTGTTAATACCTCAGGAGCTCACAGGAGGCTCAGATCTGAGATCTGAAGCTCAGACTTTTGAGGATGGAGCTCTGTCTGGATGGTGCTGGTACCTCTGAGGGGTACAACAAGGCTGATTCTGGGAGTGTGGAAAGAAACTGGATAACTGGACCACCTTCAGTTGTAACCAGCTGCCGTGGCTGTGTGAGGTACTGCGGTGGGAGGTGCCACTCAAAGGAGATGGAAGTGGATGGAAAGGAGCCTGCCTTCTCTCCTTCCTCTAACATGCCAGAGACCTTCTAGCTCCCCCTATTGGCAGAACCTAACAGGACACTGGCTGGCAAAGCAGAGATGTGGTTTGCAGGGTCCCAACCCCATCACAAAGTAGAGGGGTGGGTGTGAAACTCAGAGACAGTAGCTTAATAACAGGCATGAACTACTGTACAATATAGGATAGCACATGAGAGCATGCAAGGAAGAAGCTTCTCAGATCTGACACAACCCTAACTTGTATGCTTAATGTCACTGCCTTTTAAGGTCTCTGGAGGACAAAGAAAACCAGGCTGAGATTTGCTGCACTTGCTCTGGGTCTGTGTGGCCACTTCTGGTAAGATTCTGTATCCTTGGCTAAATACATTGATACTTTAGTCTAACCTTACTGTGTGTATGTTTTCTTCCTGCTGATCTGGAGTCCTCAACAAAGCTGCTGTTGGTGCCACAAGTAGAATTGGCACGAGATGCCCGCCACAAGGGTTAAATTTTGGAAAGAGCATCAGGAAAGCAAAGGAGAAAATGGGGCCCTAAGAATGCTTTATCAAGGCCATTGCATGGGAGCTGTAGGAACAGCTTAAGATAGGGAGGCTGGCTTCAAAGAGAAACTGAAAATCTAGTGTTATGTTATTACTTTAACATATGTGAGGTAATCTTTGTTTTTACGGAAAAGTCTTTTGAGAGCTATGACCTTGGCTTTCACTGATTTGTTCAAGCCAAATGAGTTTTTAAAAATGGCTTGCAGAGGATGGCATCTCAGAAATAATTTTATACTTCAGAAAGGTGACTTTTAAGAAGAATATTAAAAATATCAAATTGAAATAGTCTCAAGATAGTTCAACTCAAATGTTAAGTAACTAACTTTGGCCATAATTTGGTTTAGTAAAAGATGACTGTTCTGAAATATAGCTGAACAAGAAAAACAGGAGGACTCAGCCACAAGTCTGGACAATTAGGATGGAAAAGTTCATCTCCAGGATTAGGGGTTTGGGAAGGTCACGGTCTCTTTCCCTTTATTTGGGTCATTTTAGAATCTTGGCCTGAGGCCCCAGCTTCTGCAACTTCTGCACTTGGGAAGGCTGACCGAGCTCTCCTGGGTAGTTTCTATCAGAACTATAGCAGATTCACCCCATGCCTTAGCTGGCCCTACCTGAGCTGAAAGAGGTAAAAATATGATGGAGGAATCAGATGGGCCATGGTGAAGAAGTCACATTCTCCTGAAAGAGAAATGGGAAAAGGGACATTGTTGGCTTAGATGAAGGGCTGCTCAGGAAGTTGAGCCCCTCAAAGGGGCTGACTGAGTCTGCCTGAAGGTAGCTGAGGTCAGCTCAGGTCATCTGGCCTCCTCTCTGAGAGGCTGGTGGCTCCTTGTGAAAGTGACATATACACAATACTGTCTCCTGTGCTTAAATGCATAAAACAGATAACTATGAAAATCTCTTTACGTACGGCTGGTAGGTTGTGTAAGATGGGAAACTCTACTGTTTTTAACCTCTAACCAGATAGTTTACCCTAAATAATTAAGTTTCTAGGGATCATATGGGAGTGGAGATTCCTTACAAAATAAATAGTGGACTCAGTCTCACCCAGGTCCAAGCAGATAATCTAATACCTGATCAACTTGTTTGGATTTGACAAAACAATATCTCACACTTTGTGAAACTATTAAGATTTGGGTCCTACCCACCAAATTACCATGAAAAAAGTGACTACGTTTCTTCTCTCTTGTGGTTGGGCAGTTATGATAAAATGCAAACCACAGTCATGACAATTTTTAGTCCATATAAAGAATCATGTTTCTCGCTGTAAAAACAAAATGGCTAGCGCTTATTTTGATTGTTACTGGAATTGGCACTGGGTGTTAAGAGAATGTAATGTGAATATAACACTAAAACTGAAATGTTTATTACTGAGTTTGTTCTTGAGGAGTCCAGTCAATATCGATATATCTTAAGGGCCTTACAGAGTCATTCCACTTGAACTTTTGGGAAAAGTATACAAAACACTTATTATAATTTTTGATTTTATTTTAGTTGTAATTTCTGATATTCTTTTCTTATTGATATATCATAGTTGTACATATTTTGGGGATACACATGATATTTTGATACATGTATACAATGTATAATGATAAAATCAGGGTCATTGGAATATTCATCACCCGTTTCCTCCATCTTGTGGATTCTTTTTCTTGGTTTCCTTCCTCTTTTTAATGGATACATTCTCTGGTTACTCCCTAAGAAAAGGTACATGGAAATACATTTTTTGAGACTGTGCTTTCTGCAATTATCTTTATTCTTTATTCCA
>CAUYSK010007569.1:0-23381 GCA_963575035.1 Avahi laniger | reverse complement strand
GAGCGAGACCCCATTCCTCCAAAAAATAGAAAAATTAGCTGGGTGGGTGGGCATGTACCTATAGTCCCAACTACTCGAGAGGCTCACAGCAACCTCAAACTCCTGGACTCAAGCGATCCTCCTGCCTCAGCCTCCCGAGTAGCTGGGACTACAGGCATGCGCCACCATGCCCGACTAATTTTTTCTATATATTTTTTAGTTGTCCAATTAATTTCTTTCTAATTTTAGTAGAGACGGAGTCTTGCTCTTGCTCAGGCTGGTTTCGAACTCCTGAGATCAAACAATCCACCCACCTCGGCCTCCCAGAGAGCTAGGATTACAGGCATGAACCACTGCGCCCGGCCTACCATGTAGTTTTTATCTATAGAAAATATTTAGTTCTGAGTCTGCTTGTAATACTCAATAATCTCATTTTATATGTCATTTATTTCCTTTTTATGAAAGTTCAGGTGACATATATTTTCATTAATGTAGTTGAAATTCATAAACTTTCTGTGTGATTCATTTAATCAAGAAATATATGTTGCAGAGGATAGATTTTATATCTATGAGAATGAAACAAAATATTTGCATTAAAATAGTAATATATATATTGTCCAGTATATCTTAAAGAGAAATAGCATATATAATGTGGTTCCACTTTTGTAAGATAAAGCACATGTTGTAAGACCTTAAAAATACTGTCAGGAGAAAAAATATATGTATGCATAAAAAAATGTCTGAAGGATAAATGCCAAAATATTAATCTTAGACCTCTGCAAGGTGGGATTATGGGTGATTTTTATTCCTTTCTTCATTATTCATCTGTATTTTCCAAGTTTTCAACAACATTCGTGTATTATTTGTTTTAAAAAGATAGGGATGAATGTTATCACCACAAAGAAATGATATACCAATAAAAAAAAAAATATGTCTACGGCCATACCACCCTGAACGCGCCTGATCTGGTCTGATCTCGGAAGCTAAGTGGGGTCCGGCCTGGTTAGTACTTGGATGGGAGAAATGATAAATGTTTACAGTGATAGATATGGTCATTTCCCTTGTTTGATCATTATACAATGCATACATGTATCGAAACATCACACTGTACACCATGAATATGTACAGTTATTATGTGTCAGTTATAAATAAAAATGAGCTAATGAAAAAATTTAAAAAGCAGGGGGAGAGGGGTCACTGGTCTGGGAACAAGGAGACTGTCCCAGTGGCAGCTCTGCCTGTATAGTTAGCCTGTGTGGTCTGGGGCAAGTCTTTTTCCTTCTGGTTTTGGCGTCTTCCTCTGTAACATGAGGGATTGTCTAGTAGACAGGAAGTTCCGCGAAAGCTGGGACAGTGTCTATTTTGTTCTGGCTGTGTCTGTAAGGCAGACTGTACTCAGCGTATAGTGAGTTAGTGAGTGGATGGATGAATGAATGGAATCAGAGGCTGTGATGGGTGGGAGAGTTTCAGAGACACGGTACGCAGCAGCGGTCCTCCAATGTGTTCTAGAAGCAGAAGACCTGAAGGTTTGGACCTTTTTCTGGATTCTTTGAAATAATCATGAGACTGAACGTTACATTCAGTTCACCAGCACTGGACGGCGGTTCAGAGCTCTGGGCTTAGCGTTGATAGACTTGGGTCTGGTCCCAATGCTGCTCTTTGTCAGCTGTGAAATGTTGAGCAAATTTGATACTTTTTTTCTCTAAGCTTGTTTTCTCATCTGTAAAATAAGAGTAATAATTCATACCTGGCTCGTAGGGTTGCTGTGAACATTTGAACA
Organism: Avahi laniger; assembly: GCA_963575035.1. Taxonomy (NCBI): domain Eukaryota; kingdom Metazoa; phylum Chordata; class Mammalia; order Primates; family Indriidae; genus Avahi; species Avahi laniger. The sequence continues at coordinate 21,622 of CAUYSK010007569.1, read as the reverse complement.
GTCTCTTCAGAAATTAGTTCAAAATGGCAGACTGAACTCTTCCTACCGCAAATGCTTAGAACTACCAGAAAAGATAAATATATATAGTCCATAAACGTTCTGGAAGCAAGAAGTAATCTCAGTGGATCTGAGGTTGCGAGGATTTCCTGAAGGAAGAAAGCTGGTGGGGTTGGAAGGAAGAAACCACCGCCCAAAACAGGTGCAGGGGAGACCTGCGGTCAAAGCTTGGAGCAGCTTGGAAGGTGCTTCAGGCTTGAAGCCAGTGGATGGGGTGGTGACTGACAGGGTCTTGGGTTGGAACGTTGCAGTGGGAACAGCAAAGCCCACCGGCTGCCTCCTCTTCCTCCCGACCCCCGCTGCTTAGCCAAAGAGCAGCAGCCGGGACATGCACCTCCATCAGGGGAGCACCGCATACAGCCTGGGGAGGACGGACGTGGGAGCCAGTACACCTGCTCATCAGCACCTTTCCTGCATGCTCTCCTCCCTCCCACACAGGGACTCAGGCGTCCTCCGCAGACTGGGCAACAAGGCAGCTCAAAGGCCAGACACGCACACACCAAGAGCCATTGAACATTGAGGAAAACCACTGCTGTGATAGAGGCACAGAGCACGGCACGCAGAGGGTCTCACGCCTGAAGAAACAGACCTGCAGAGCAGACAGACTGATTGTGTACCGTGAGCATAGTTATGCTCAGAGTTATTAGAGGAGCAGTCTGAGATCTTAGAAATAAAAAATACGACTCTCGAGGGTATACTCAAAAATGGGCTTTCTGAGCCTGAATGGACAGACATGGATAAACTACAGCATGTTAGTGAATTGGAAATCAGATTTAGGACTGTGTCTAGAATGCACTGCAAAGAGAAGAGATGGAAAGAATAAAATGAAAGTTAGGATGTACGAAGAATAGATCCAGAAATTCCCATACCTGTCAAATACAAGCCCCAGAAAGAGAGAATAGGGGAATGAAGTGAGGAGTACTGAGAAAGGTACAGAAGGAAACTTCTCATATTGATGAAAGAAAGAGTCCTCATGCTGGGAAGGTCCTCCATGTGACAAGAGCACAGAAAATAATATGACGAGACAGGCCATGGTGAAATTTAGAACATGAAGGACAGAGAAAAGAAAAACAGATTACTCATAAGGGAAAGCTGACTAATATTAGATTTAACCACAGCACTGCACGTTGGAGTATCTTCAGAAACCCAACGGAAATATTTCCAGAGATTTAAAGGACAATTATTTGAACCAGCTAAGCTATCATTCAAGTGTGAGGGCAAAATATATAAAGAAAATTTCAGACATCCAAGGATGAGAAAATGAATCACCTTCAACGTTACCTGTAAGAGGATATGTTCAACACACTGAAAAAAAATGCAAGAGAAAGCTACAGGATTCAAGAGCAGTGGTGAGTAAAGCAATCAGTAGAATTCGCTGGTGAGTCTAAATAAGCATTAACTGAACTGGACCTGAAATCCCAAATGGTATTAACATTGCAGGCGGGAGGAGAGGGCCCAGGCCTGTGCTGTGTGACCCTGGTGCAGAGTATAAGCAGAAGCCTAGACTGACATGAGCTGCGACGGGAAGACAAAACAGCGATGAGACCTTGGAGCTAAAACTTAAGGGTCAGCACTTGGACATCAGAAGTTAAATCAAAAAGACCCAGTAAAACGATAAAAAGGAAAACTATGGGGGAAAATAGAGAGCACGGTAAATATAAAATACAAAATAAAATGACAGAAACAAGCATTAGCATATCACGTGAATATACATATAAACAATAAACACAATAAACATGAATAGTTTAAATTAAGCCATCAAAAACAGCAAATCAGGAGGAAAAGAAGTCTCCAAAATGCAGCTACATGCTGTTTTAAAAGAGATAGCTAAGAAAAACGACAGAAAAGTTGAAGAGGACAGGATGAGAAAAAGATATATTAAATATGTGATACAAAAGAAAGTCTAATGCTATTAATCAGAGAAATGGAATTCAAGGCAAAAAAAACATTAAAAGGGGCAAAGAAAATATTTCATAATGATGTAACAGTTAGGAACTTTTATGCATTTAACAGCCTAACATCAAAATATTGAAAGGAAGGCACACATTAAAAAAACAAAAGCCGTAACTAAATGGGGTTTATTTAACAAATGTAATATGTGTTAATAGACCAAAACTTTAAGAAATGATCAGGTATTTTCTGCAGATGCTGGAAAAGCATTTGATAAAATTCAGTGTCCCTTATTAGTAAGATGACAATGAAATAGGAGTGGATGGACTCTTACTTAACATGAGAAAGAAAAAAGATATATATGTGTGTGTGTGTGTGTGTGTGTGTATATATATATATATATATATACTGCACTGCAACCCCAAAGGGAAACATTAGAATATTCCTGTTAAGGTCAGAGAGAAGAGAGTCTTTCCTTTATCACCAGTATTATTGGACATTGTTCTGGATATATCAGACACCATCATTGGACTGGAGAATGTAACCAGAACTCTAAAAATTGGAAAGAAAGAGGTAATATTACTACTTATATATATGTTATGGTTGATTACTGGGAAAGCTCAAGACTGGGAGTTTGGCTCTACACAAAATTAACATACAGAAGTCAATAACCTACATATACACAAACAACAACCAGACGATACAGTGGAAGACATGACCCTACTTATAATAGCAATAAAAGAGATGGAATATTAAAGAATAAACTTTAAAATGTGTAAAATGTTTGAGAACAATCTTAAAGTGCCAACAAGGGACACAAGAGAAGATGAACAAATAGAAAGGTGCTCCGTTGTCTTGGCTAGGGTATTCATTCTCCTAAATCGGTCTATGCTTTGAGTGCAGTCCTGGGGAGGACACCACCAGCTGCCTCCCTATATCCATTCTTCTGCTCTTTCTGACTGACAATATCCAGTTTTTTTCAGGGTGACTATGTGTTCAGTTAAACTCACTGCTCTAAACTCCTCTGCAGCTGGGGCCAGCCATGGCTCCTAGTGTTGGAATGGCTGGGTAAAGCTTCTTGGAGAGTTTTTTCATGGGGACAGAGCCAGTAGGTATCGGTCTTTTGTGTTTTGCATTTCACTTTCTTGCTGCTTGGAGTGAAGACATGAGGCCGGCCGGGAGAGCAGCCCTGTTGAGACTCTGAGGGTGAACCCACACACTAAGCATGGTGGAGCCTGGATTCTTCATGACTTCGCCTTGCTCGCTTACCCGGGGAAGGCTAATTCTGTAAAGCTGCTGTAGTTAGGTGTCTGTTACGTGCAGCCAAACAAAATCTGTAAACAATACAGAACTCAATCAAAATGCCAAAAGAATACAGTTGAGAATTGGACAAGATAATTCTAAAGTTCACAAGGAAAATTAGACAGATAAGGATAGAGAGAAAAACTCTAGGAAAAAATGATAGGGAAATAATTCTACCAGTTATTAAAATGCTTTGTACAGCTGCAGTAATTAACACAGTTTGGTATTTGCACATGAATAGACATTCAGTTCAAAGGAATGAAATAGAAAGTTCAGAAATAGACCCAAATACACAGTCTAAGAGTGGCGTGTCATATCAGTGGAGAAAATATGAACTATCTAATACCATTTTTTATATATGGGTATCCTTCTGGAAAAAGTGAAACTGGATCTCTACTTAATATCTTTTATACTAAAGTAAATTTGAAATGGATCCAACATTCAAACTTGAAAAATAAAACTGAAAAGGAACTATGGGAGAATACTTTCATAACCTTTGAGTAGGAAAGGCTTTTTTGGTGTGACACAAAACCAGAAGCTGTAAAAGAAAAAATTACTAATTTCAGCCACATAAAATAAAAACCAAATATATATTAGTTATCTTTTGTTGCGTAAAAATTTATTCTGAAATGTAGTGGGTTAAAACAAGAACAATCACTTCTTATCTCTCCCAGATTCTTGGGCCTGGAATTCAGACTGGCACAGCAGGTTTGGCTTGTCTGCTCTGCAATGTCTGGGACTTCAGCTAGAAGACTGGAAAGGGGAGCTGGGACCATCGGAAGTCTTGATCACATGTCTGGCAGATGATGCTGGCCATTGCTTGGGGGCCTCGATGGACTGATGGCCAGAATACTCACATGTGGCCTTTCCTTGTGGCATGTGGCTAAGTTTCTGGGGCAATTGTCCTGACAGAGAGAGTGAGAGCCAGGCAGCAGCTGGGTTGCTTTTTATGGTTCAGATTTGGTAGTACCACTTCTGTTGCATTCTGTTTGTCCAAGCAAAAGAAACAGGCCCACCCAAGTTCTAGTGGAAGGAACAAAGACCCCACTTCCTGATAGAGAAATATTAACATCACATAGTAAGGAGAGCATATTGAGGGTGGGTATTTATTGATATGATCATCTTGGAAAATACAGTTTGCCAATCAGGGCAAAAAAAAAAAAATACCAGGAACAAAGTCAAAAGATCATTAACAAACTGTGTTGTAACTCTTACCATACACAAAGGGCTAGTTTCCCTAATCTGTATAGAGCTCTTAATCAATAGGAAAATGTTTTATAGCCCTAAAGTAAAATGAACAATTAATTCAGAGAGAAGAAAATACAAAGGACTCAAACATTTGGAAAGATATCCATCATCACTTATGATAAGAGAAAAACAAATTAAAACTACAATGAAGTTTTCAATAGAATACTAGCAAACAGAATTCAACAGAACATTAAAAAGGTAATATACTATGACTGAGATTTATCCCTAGAATGTAAGGATGGTTCAACATATGAAAATGAATCAATGTAATACACCACAATAATAAAATGAAGAAAAAACCTAAATGATCATCTTGACTGATGCAGAAAAAGCATTTGACAAAATTCATCATGCAACGTCCTTGCACAATGAAAACACTCAACACTTTAGGAACAGAAACAAATGACTTCAACCTAATAAAGACCATATATGAAAAGACCACAGCTTAACATCATATTCAATGATGAAAGACTGAAAATTCTTCAGTCTTTTCCACTAAGATCAGGAACATGATGAAGATGCCTACTTTAGTTACTTCTTTGTAACATGCTACTGGAAGTTTAAGCCAAGTAATTAGGAAAGAAAAAGAAATAAAAGGCATCCAGGTTGGAAATAAACAAGTAAAATTATCTTTATTCACAGATGACATGGTCATATATATGGAAAATCCTGAAGACTCCACAAAAAATACACAAAACCTACCAGAATTAAAAATGGATACTTTAAAGGTGCAGGATACAAAATCAACATGAAAAAAGTCAGTTGTGTTTCTATACACTAACAATTAGCAACTCAAAAAGAAAATTAAGAAACAATTCCATTTACGATACAATCAAAAAGAATAAAATACTAAGGAATAAATTTAATCAAGGAGGCAAGAGACGTCTACACTAAAAACTACAAAACGTTACTGACAGAAAATAAAGACTATATAAGTGAATGAAAAGTCAACCCATGTTCATGGAGCTGAAAGACTTAATATTACCAAGATGTCACAACTATCCAAAGTGGGTTTAATGCAATCCCTATCAAAACACCAATTTTTTTTTGGTAGAAATAGAAAAATTTGCCCTAAAATTCACATGGAATCTCAAGGAACTCTGAGTAGCCAAAACAATCTTGAAAAAGAACAAAGTTGGAGGTCTCACACTCCTAATTTCAAAACCTATTAGAAAACTTCAGTAATCAAAACAATGTGGTACTGGCAAACAGACAGACATATATTCCCATAGAATAGAATGGAGAACCCAGAAATAAACCCTTGCATATATGGTCAAATGATTTTCAACAGGACTGCCAAGACAAATGGCACAGTCTTTTTAACAAATGGTGCTGTGACCTGGATATGCACACACAGAATAATGGATTTGGACCCTTATCTTATGGCGTATATAAAAATTCACTCAAAATTAACCAAAGACCTCCATGTAAGAGCTAAAAGTATAAAACTTTTGGAAGAAAACATTGGGGAAAGGATTCTTGACATTAGATTTGGCAGTGATTTCTTGGATATGACACCAAAAACACAGGAAACAAAATTAAGAATAGATAAATTGAACTATACTAAATTTAAAAACTTTTGTTCATCAAAGGACACAATTAACAGAGTGATAAGGCAATCAACAGAATAGGAGAAAATATTTGAAAATCATATTCTGATAAGGGATTAATACCCAGAATAGGTAAAGAACTCCAACAACTCAACAACAAGAAACCAAACAACTTTGTTAACAAATGGACAAGGTCTTGAATAGGCATTTTCCCAAGAAGATGTACAAATAGCCAATAAACACATGGAGAGATGTTTTAAATCACTAAATGCATATTGAAATCGCACTGAAATACCATCTCATACCCATTAGGATGGCTTCTATAAAAAACAAAAACAAAACCAGAAAATAACAAGTGTCAGGGAAGATGTGGATAAATTGGAACTGTTGTGCACCATTGGTAGGAAAGTAAAATAGTACATCCGACGTGGAAAACAGCCTAGCAGTTCCTAAAATAATTAAGAAAGAGAATAATCATATGATTGAGGAATTCCACTTCTGAGTATATACTCAAAAGAATTGAAAGCAGGGTCTGGAAGAGAATATCCATGTTTACAGCAGCATTATTTACAACAACCAAAGGTGGAAGCAACAAGTGTCCACTGCAAGATGAATGGGTGAGCAAAACGTGGCATACACAGACAGAGGAACACGACTCACATCGTTGTACCATGTGTTAGAATTTTCAGAAGGAAATTCAGACACATGATACAATGTGAATGAAACTTGAGGACATTATGCTCAGCGAAATAAGCCAGTCACAAAAAGACAAATACTATATGATTCCACTTATATGAGGTTCTTAAAGTAATCAAATTCATAGAAACACAAAGTGGACGGGTGGTTGCCAGAGGGTAGGAGGAGGAGGAAATGGGAAGTAGTTTTACAATGGGTATAGAGTTTCAGTTTTGCAAGGTGAAGAGTTCTGGAGTTGGTTGCATGACAGTGTGAATATACTTAACACTACTGAACTGTACACCCAAAATAATTATGATGGCAAATTTTATGTTATATGCACAACTGAAAATAAAAAAATAAACTACACTGGAGTACTTTCTCACCTACCATGTTGATAAGGATCAAAAAGTTAATGCAGAGAATAATGCACTCATATTCATGTAGCCTTGGTGGAGAGCTTGGCAACAGTTTGGCAATCTATTAAACTTAATTATCCTCTAATATACTTGCAAGCATGGAAAATGATGTGTGGTTGAGGATATGCATTGTAGCACTATTGTAATATTGAAGGCTGGAAACAATATAAGGAATACAAAGGCCCATCAACAGGGACTGGATCAGTTGAGTATGTATATTCTTACAATGGATTACTGCGCAGCCATAAAAGAATGAGGAAGCCTTATACGTAGAGTGTGTGTGTATCTATCTATCTATCTCACCAAGATGTATTGTTAAGTAAAAACAAAACAAAACAAAACAATACATAACAGTGCCATAGTATTATATCTCTGGTGGTTTACATATAGCCAAATTCTTTGACGCTCTTCCCATCGAGAGGTAAGGTCTATGGCCCACCCTTTGAAACCTGTCAGAGCTTTGTGACCATCTTTACCATAGGGATTCTATGTGACTTCCAAAGCGAGTTCACAAAAGATCGTGTAGCTTCTGCCTGGCTCACAGAAACAGTTGTTCTTGAGACCTGAGGCCTCCATGCTGTGAGGAAGCCCCAGTTGCTTGGAGAGAGCACATGTGGGGCATCTGGTTAACAGTCCCATAGCCAGGATTTAGGTCACCCCAGCACAGGGGCCAGATGCATGAGTGAAGGATCTTTCATGCAATTTCATCCCCAGCCACTGGGGTCTTTTTGTTGAGATCCGGGTTGGTTGGAGCAGAAGTAAACCATCCTCCAAGAATCCTGAAAAATTCCTCACCCAGAGTCCGTGGCTTAATACAATGGTTGTCAGTTTCTGCCACTAAGTTTGGAGTGTTCTGTTACCTGACAGTAAATACCTGGAAGACTACTTTTGTGGGGAGGAGGGAAAGAATGCACATATTCAGGTGTTTGTGCAAGTTTGGACTGTCTCTAGAAGGGCTCACAAGAGACTGACCACAGTGGCTACTCCCAGAGGATGAGAAGAGAGCCTGTCCTTCCACCCTACGCTCTTAAAATAGACATTCCTTTGACCAGGAAAGGAAATAAAATGCATAGGTATTGGAAAGGAAGATACAAAACTGTTCTTACTGGCAGATATTACAACCTTTTACCTGGATAACTCAAGAGTTATTTGGCAAATGATTAAAATGAATAAGAGAATTCAGCATGCTGGCCGGGTTATAGTATCATCAAGCTAACGTAGACCTTTCCTATGTCCCAGCAGTAATCAAACTGAAAATGCCGCCACCACCACTATAGTTCACCACTAGTGATCTATTTCTTCAGCAGGCTGCTCTTTCAAAATCAAACTTTCCAAAAAAGCAGCCTCCACCTCAGGTGGAACATCTTGTTATGGAAATCCCAAGCGGGTTTTGGTTTAGGTCTGGTTGCTTGCAGCATAGAATAACCAATTGCTGAAACAAGGAGGATTGCCAAGAAAGAAAAATTTTAAAACCAAAGACAGCTTGTTGGGAGAACAGAGAAGCAGCCTCAGTGCATCTCGCCCACTAGCTTTTTAAAGAGGGAAAATTAACAAAGGGCTATTTTAGGCAGGCTGGGTTGAAATTAACAAGGAACTGCAGGCAGGGGCTAAGTGTGTAGAAATTAACAAGGGTCTAGTGCAGGGGCAGATCTTTAAGGGTTGGTGAGTCTTGGCTCAGGGAGTTTGCCCCCCCACCCTTCAGAATTGCAACTCCTTTGTCTTGCAGAAAATCCACCACTTCTGGGCAACAACTCAAAAGGCCAAGCAGTTAGTTAAGGGAGAGGATTATAAAAAAACTTATAGGGGTCATTGAAATTTGTTCTTAGAGCCGGTTACACTCTCTCTCCAGGGTGGAGGGAGCAGATGGGGAGAGCTCAGCCTAGGGCGGAGCCAGAGGATGGATGGGGCTCCAGAGGAGGTACAGCTAAGGGAGGACCACGAGTGACCTTGGTCTACCCTTCAGGACAAAGTGCTGCGGTCCCAGAGGAGCACTTGGCCAGCAGTTGGGGGGTCTGAGAGGCCCCAGAAGGAAGGAAAGCTGGACTGTAGCCACAGTCACAGGCCTCCCAGGGCCTGGCTCTCCGGTGGTGGGGAATGAGGCTACGGCCAGGCCTCCGTCTTCCCGCCCACTGTGCAGGAGACGGGGCACATGGGCTCGAACAGCTGAGCAGGGGGCAAGTCCAGCAGAAGGGTTAATGGCTAAGCCGGTGCTTCTCAACCTTTGGCGCGCCCCAGGACCACTGGGGGTGTGGGCGGCCCCAGGAGAAGACAGCGAGAAAGGCAGGGCAGAACGGTGGGCCTACCCTGGCACAGAGGCCCGAGCTGCTGAGTGAGCGCACGCAGGCGTCCCGGCCCGCTCCCGGTGCGGCTGCGGTTGAGGAGGAATGCCCTGGTAGCTTAAAGCTGTTTGGGTCAGGGTTCAATAGGAAATGTTTTAAAAGATGTTCCTCCTCACTGGTTGGTGTTGCTGCCTACTGGGCTCAGCCCGCCTGCTGGGGTGACCCGTGGTGACCGGTGACTGCAGCCCCCTCCCCCCGCCTGGAATTTGGAGGTGGGCCCTCTGCAAGTCAGACTGATGACATGCGCCTAGAATGCTGGTTGTCTTTCTGAGGGAGTGGCGGGCAGGGCAGGCACACAGCCTGTGCGAGCGGGGTGCACCCCCGGGACCAGGACCTGCGAGGGATGGGTTAGCCGATGTGGCTGTGCCCCACGGACACGCTGTGAGTGCTTTGGTGCCGGGTCCTGTTCGATTACAGGGTCATTGTCACAACCCGCCATCCAGCTCCGGCAGAGCTGTGGACCCAGCTGAAGAAAGCGTGTGCGGCAGAAGGGCGGTTAGAAAAGCGAGATTGACCAGTGAGACTCGAGCACCGGCTGGCCTTGTTCTGGCCGTGGCCCACAGCCTGCCTTCCCGGTCCTTACAGCGGGGCCGTTCTGAGAGGGGGCGTCAGGACCATGTAGCTCAAGGACGAGGCCCTTGGGTTTGGTCAGCCATTGCCATTTGCACTGAGTCAGTCTCACCTGGAACTTCTGAGCAATCCTTGTGCTTCCTGTGCAATGACCCCACAGGGAGAGGACATGGCAGCCACAGAGAGAGGGACGAGGCCCTTGGAAGCTGAATGTTTTGCTGTCAATTCATGCGCTGGTGTCTGGCTGATGCACAGGTCTGTGATGAGCCCACTGGGCCTGTCCCCTGGGACTGGTTGACGCTAGGGACCTCTGGACCTGCCTGTCTGCCTGCACAGGGCCCAGTCCATCTCCGGCCCTCTGGGCAGCTCTCTGTGGGCTCGGGCCTCAGGGCTGCAGGGGCTCTGTAGGAGGAGGATGCTTTGGTCCTTGAATGGAGGGGCAGGTACCTCCTCAAACTGCCTTCCGTCTTTCTGGAAGGACAGCTGCAGCCCAGTTCAGCAGGAAGAGACTATAGCATGTCAGGAACTTGAAAGGCTGAAGGGAACATTGCCATGAGCCTCATGACCGGCTTCCACTTCTGAGTAGGCCTTGCTGGTGACCGACGCGCGCCTCCGGGCTGCCCCAGGCTGTGCTGGGCGGTGCTCTGCCCCCGGGGCCCCACCCACAGTGACTGAGCAGTGTCCTCCCCATGGGTGCTAACACCCTTCCTGCACCCCTAGAGCTCCTGTTCCATCGCTGAGTCCTTTGTGTGGTTTCCAAACCTTGCTTCTGTTCATTGGTGGAAGTGGACACTAGACTGTCTTGCTTCCCTCGAGTCCCTTGGTCGCCCTCCCTGTCTGTTCCATCTTGGGCAAGGAGATGGGGCCAGCAGACTCGGGCTTCCCTCCTGGCCCCCTCAGGCCTCTGTGCTCCCTTCCTCATTGCTCCCCCCAACTCCCTGCATGTTCCTCCCGCGGGAGATCCGTCCTCTCTCCATCTTCCCCGCTCCCGCCCCTCGGCCCTGCTCTGCTCACTGATGCCGGGGCCCCTCCCATCTCAGCTTGCACCAGCGTGGGGGCCAACGTGGCAACTGCTCATGTGGCCTGTCTGCTGCCCACAGTTCCCCAACTTCCCGCTTCTATTGTGGCCGCCTTGTCCCGGGCACTGGCCATAGGCCGCACACTTGCCCACCTCATTTCATCTGAATCCACGTCTGCCTTCTCTGCCCCAGGCTCTGTGTGACGGGGCCTGCTGAGGGAGGGGCTGATCATTCGTTGTGCTGGGGACTCTCGGTGCCGGGTTTCAGGGGGGAAGGGACGTGCAGGCTGCCCTGTGAGGACAGACATCCTGGGGCCCATGAGGACTCGGTGAGTTGGCTGACAGGCTGCTGGGGCATTGTCTGTGGTCACTTCCTGGGCAGGCAGCTGAGATCCACTGAGCCCTTCCTGTCCATCCATCCGCTCATCCGTCCATCTGTCCATCCATCCCTCCATCCATCTCTCTGTCCGTCTGTCCCTGAAGCTGTGTAGCTTAGTGCAGAGTCACAGAGTCCCTTATCCCCAGGGCCATGGGGACACCATGAGTGAGTGGAGTGGACCAGGAAGAGGATAGCGGCCTTTGACTAATGTCTCTGGTGTTGGAGGAGCAATAGGGAGTGGTGAGGACTGGGGCGAGCGAGGCAGAAGAATCTGATCGAAAGGGGTCAGCTGCTACCCAGCTGAGCTAGTTATTGCCAGGAGCAAGAAATGTGGGCCCAGTGGGGCCTGATGTCCTGATTTTTCTAGAGAATCCAGAAATGTGAGATTTTATGTAAACTCTTCTGATTATTAAATGTTGACAGATACCAAATTTAAAACACTAAGTAGGCCCCAATTGCGTAAATCAAGCAAAATGTGTATAGGCTGGAATCAGCCCAGGGCTACTTATGTGCAGTCTCTGGCATGGGATCCAACACACAGGCGTTGGAGTCAGAGTTAGAGCCTCCTCTACCATTTGCTGTCTGAGAGCAAGTCACTGAACCACTCTGAACCTCAGTTTCCTCCTCTGTAAAATGGGGTGAGATCCAGCTACCCCACAGGGTGAGTGTGAGGGTTGGAAATCACGGTGAGCACGGCAGACACAGATGATGCTGGCTGGTGCCTTGTTTTCATTACCGGCAGTGAATGTCCACTGTGGGGCTGGCACAGGGGCGGTGGCAGTGAGGGCCCCGCAGGGCAGGGGCAGTCCCCTGCAAGCCTGAGACGACGGGGCCACAGACAGCACTGAGACCCCCTTCCTCTCTCCTTCCGCCTTCCCGTCGCGTCCTGTCTCTACTCTCCTCTGGTTACTTCTGCTGAAAGTAAAAAGGGGAAAAGGGAATTTTTAAAAAGCAGAACAGAGGGTTTTTTCTTTTTAAAATTCTATTTAAAGTCCTAGTTTCCAGAAGAGTCAGTGTAAGTCCCTGGGTACGCGCAGGGAGTGAATGAAGCCGTCTCAGCGGTGCCCAGGGGCTGGGGGCTGGGGGCTGGGGGTTCCCTGCCCTCAGAAGCCCTTCCCCTGCAAGTGTGTGTGCTCAGAGAATGTTCGGGAGGACGAGGGGCCCTGGTTCCACCTGCACCCGCGGCAGACTTCCCTTGTTGGTTGGGTTGGCCCTGGTCTCTGTTACTGGCATCCCAGAAGGAGCTGTTTTGGTTTCAGGGGGCAGTGACCTGCCCACATTCTTATAATCCGAGGAGGGTCACCGTGGGTCCCCGGTGGCTCCACTCTGGGTCTGGGCACCCCTGGGTCTCTTCTTCTTGCCTCTTACGCTGTCATTACAGCTTCTACGTCGCCTGTGATGCGGCAGGTCCAGCTCCAGCTGCCTGCAGCGGGGCCGGTGGGCAGGGGTGGGCCTGGGCGGCCGGGACCCCTGCCTGTGTGAGCTCCCTCGCTCTCCCTCACGCTCACGCCTGCCTTCTCCCCTGCCGTGTCTGCCCCTTCGTCTCTGTGCCCCACGCTGACCGCCCACTGCAGGGGGCCTCCACCTCACGCTTTTCACCTCAGCGTCCCCTGGCACCCAGCTGGTTTCCCCTGGCTCTCCCAATTCGAGGGCACGCGGTCCGAGGACGGTCCTGGTTGTTTGGGCTCACGGCCGTGGTAAATCGCGTGTGGCGCTGGCTGCCTAGGCACTGACCTCCCAGCGGCTGGGTGTCACGCCTCCGTGCTGAGTGGCCCTGACCGATTTGCTTCACCCCTCGGAGCCTCTGCTTATCCTGTTGCTGAGTGGCGATAGCAATTGTGTGAAGAACACAAATTTCATCCTGGATCTATGAATTCCTGGGGGTCAGGGACAATGTCTTATTTACGTCTGTAGCCTCAGGGTCAGGTTCACAGTAAGTGCTCAGCAATTATCTGTTGTTTGTGAGTGGCGGGCGCAGCAGGACCCGCCCGCCCGCCGTCCAGCACCTCCCCGGCTCGCGCATCGTGTCTGCGGGTCTTTAGGCTCCTGCTCTTGCTCCTTGCCTCACGGTCACAAAAGACTGCTGTGGCTCCACACATTTTATTTGTGTTCAAGGCAGCAAGGAGGAGGAAGAGAAGGTGCCAGCTGCACATTTCCCTTTAGTCAGGCAAAGCAGAAACCTCTCCCAATGCTGGAAGGGTGTCCTGCCCCAGAACCAGGTCACACGTCCACTCGGGTGCAGGGCAGGCTGGTAAAGTAGGTCTTTACCCCTCCCCTCTCCCCAGCTCTTTAAGGAGGCGGCAAGGAGCAAAGGGCCAGAAATCTTGTGCTGGCCAACTGGCCCAGTTGCTCCTGCCCACCTGTTTCTGACGGGACTGTGGGATAGAGGCACTGGGGAGCTTGTCTGGAGTGTGCCTGGAGTACAGCACCCGAGGGGGGAAGGGCAGGCACGGAATTCAGGCCTGGGGGCAGGAGGTTTGTATCGCTAGACGTGTGACCATCAGCTGTCTGTTCTCTCTCCGGACCTTGGCTTCCAGCCTCCTTAATGAGGTGCTGGACAAACGGGGTCTGTGAGCCCCTCCAGCTCGTGGGTCTAGCTTCCCGGGGTCTGCGTGAAGGCAGAGGAAGAACAGGGCGGGAGACGAAGGGCACGTGCGCACACGGATGTGTTTGTGTAGACACAGGCATATGGGCAGGCGGCGGGTACTGAAAGGCTGGATTGAAGCATCCCGGCGTTGTTTAACCCAGAGGGAAGTGAGAAGTCTGTGGTTGGGAGCGGCTCCTCGAGGCGGGGGCTGTGGGCCTGGCTCCCCAGGCTCGGCGATGGCTCCAGCAGCCCTGGCTGGACCGGGGTGCGGGAGAGGGCAGGCGGGCAGGCCTTCACCTTCCTCATGAAGGACTCAGCTGGGGCAGCTTGGACTCTTTCCTCTGCCTTTTCTTTCTAGGGAGACACCTGTTATTAGCCCTAAGAGCAATAGGAAAGCCTGTCCTTTGCTGAGCTTGTCTGTGTTTTCCGCTCTTTCTAAAATTAGGCATGCATCACCCGGAAATTGAAAAAACAACAGAAGATTTACATACAACAAATCTAATCTCAGTATCATCACATGTTTACATACCAGTGACCTTTGGGCTATTTGCAATTACTAGCTGACCCACGAAAGCCAAGTCTGGGTCTGTGGAAGTCTGGGCCTGTGGTAGGATTTGTCACCTTGTAAGGGAAGAAATTATCACTTCCTTTTATCATTCCAAGTATGGGCTTAAATTATGTTTTAAAAATAGCTTTTTTTCCTAAAAAAGACAAGGTCTTCCTCTGTCACCCAGATTAGAGTGCGGTGACACTGTCATAACTCACTGTAACCCCAACTCCTGGGCTCAAGGGATCCTCTTGCTTTAGCCTCCCAAGTAACAAGGACTACAGGTGTGCCAGCCTGCTTGGCTAATTAGGGGTCTTACTGTGTTGCCCAGGCTGCTCTCAAACTCCTAGTCTCAAGCGTTCCTTCCACCTTGGCCTCCCAAAGTACTAGGATTACAGGCCTGAGCCACCACCCAGCTTTGTTTTTTCAATTATTATTTTTTAATTTGTCAGAATGATACAGGCTTATTATAAAGAATTCATTCATAGATATACACAAAACCTGAATTTGTAATGTTTTTCTTTTTCTTTCATTCTCTTTTTATTTCTTTTTAAACTAACTTTGTGTATTTTCTTGCTAGTCAAAAAGAAGAGCCTACGACTTTCACTATGAGATCTTTACTTGAAACTATGGCCTAAATAGTTTTGATTGTAATGTTTCTTGTATACAAATGTATACAAATATAAAATTAAGTTTAAACTTCTTATGATGATAGCTCTTATACTACTATAAAATCAAAATGTATTTATAAATCATATACAACACTACAAAACCAATGAAACTCAAAATAACATTAATTTCACTCGAGAGATGATAATGTTTTACTGTGAATAAATAATGACTGAGAGTATGATTGGGAAGCATAAGGCCTTAGTTTTTTTGTTTTGTTTTTAATAAATATTTAAAAATTTTTTTTTAAATGGGCGGGCCACACACGCGGATTCCCTACCGCTGGCGCGGGCCAGACAAAAGGGACGTGGGGAGCCTGCCCACCGGCCTGCATTTTTTTGCTTTGTTTTTGTCTTTGTTCAGCATGCCTATACATCTAAGGACAAAAGGAAACAAGTCTCAAACTTCAATTAATAGTTTTAATCCTCCAAGCAATATTAGTAGCGTTGCATTGATGCAGGTTGTAGGAGAAAGTAAATAATTAAATATATTAACTGAAACCAGGATTTTCAGTTTAAGGGAAAAGACATACAATTATAAAATCAAAAAAGTGAAAGGGGGGGAAGCTCTGTAATATTAAAGTTGAGTTGGAAATATCGATAAGAAAGTATGATTTTTTAAATGTGAATTTTCTATCTCCATCCACTAAAATGGCCCAGGAGCAATCATTTCTCGGTAGCAGTGAACACGCTTAGCACCCAGATTTTGGTTTGTAAATACCATTTTCCACTGACAGAAATTACCACTCTTGGAGAAGTGGCTGATGCCTGGAATGTAGTGAGAAAGTGCAAGGTGAGTGTCACAGTCCGTCAGGCTGCTGTAACAATCGACCATAGACCGCGCGGCTTGTCAGCAGCAGAAGTGTATTTCTCACAGTTCTGTAGGCTGGCAGTCCAAGATCAGGATGCCAGCAGACTCAGTGGCTGATGAGGGTCTTCTTCATCTTCGTGGTTCGCAGGTGGCCATCTTCTCACCGTGTTCTCACATGGCAGAGGGGGAAGGGAGCTCTCGGGTCCTCTCTTGTAAGGGCACTAATCCCATGACCTCATCACCTACCAAAAGCTCCGCCTACAAATGCCCGCACATGGGGGTTGGGATTTCAACATACGGGTTTGGTGTGGGGGCAACACAAACATTTAGTCTACAGCAATGAGCTTGAAATCCTCTTGTGTCAGAAGTAAAGGAAGCCTTCTGTGTTGGTAAATTTTTCATTTCAACTTGGTTAGGCTGTGGTACCCAGTTGTTTTGTCAAGCACTAGTCCAGATATTGCTGGGACGGTATTTTGCAGATGTGATGAACATCTATAATCGGTTGACTTTAGGTAAAGGAGATCGCTGTGGGCAATGTGGGTGGGCCGCACCCTATCGGTTGAAGGCCTTCAGAGCAAAAACGGGGCTTGCCTGGAGCGGAAGGCATTCTGCCTGGTGTAACAGGGAAATCCTGCCTCAGTTTCCAGCCTGCTCGCCTGCCCTACAGATTTCAGACTTGCCCACCCCCACATTCGTCTGAAGTAATTCCTCAAAAAAGAATCACATGCGTCTATACATGTGATAAAAATCACACATACACACACCCCTCCTGTCAGTTCTGTTTCTCGGGAGACTCCTGAGTGAAACACCTTCAGAGACTAATGGGGACACAACAGAAGGACAAGGAGCCAGCTGAAAGGGACTCCCATTGGCCAAATTTGGGATAATTTGAGCATCAAAAAAATAGAATTGATCGAAAACATTAAATAAATAAAAAACCGTGAGCACACAGCAATGTTTAAAGAGAAAGAGAAAGAGAGAAACCTACCTCATCTGCCACCACCGATGGCTATTACACCGATTCCTTATTCTGGAAATAAAGAGAAAGAATTAAGCATTTATACTATCTTTTTTTTTAAAGCACAAATGCTTATAGAATGCTTTCTAGAAGGACTGATAGAATTAGAAAACCCCAGTGAAATAGCTGATTGGGAATGGGTCACCCACGGACGGCGAGGCCGCTAGCTGAGGGTTGGGGGGATCAGGGCACCTGCGTGGTGCCAGGTGACCATCTGCAGTCAGCGGGTAACTGCAAGACAAAAACAAAGCAGTGGAAAAAGCAGGCTGTCACCAACTTAGCCGAGTGATCCAATTGAGTCTCACTGAGAAGGGGACCAGCCAGCATCGGGCGCCTCCTGCTGTGATGGGAGGGAGAATGCCTGCCGAACAGGGTTCGGACCCAACTTCCAGGGGAACAGGTTAAACCAAAGCCCAAGGAAACAAAATTCAGAATATGGGACATTCTGTAAGACTACTGACCCATGTTCTTCAAACGGGCAATACCATATTGTTGGGGGACTGTTCAAAATATCCTAGCAACAAATGCATTGTATGAACCTTAATTGAATCCTGTTTTTCTTTTAACACCTGTAAAAACATCTATGTGACAACTGGTAAAAGTTAAATTTAATTTAATGTGGATTAGATATTAGATGATATTAGACATATTGTTAAATTTCTTAGGCATGATAATTGTAGTATTAGCAGGTTTACATGGAATTCCTTATTCTTAGAAGGTGTCCACTGAGTCTCTAGGAGTGACTGTCATCTGCAACTAACGTTCAAAGGGTTCAAATATATAATTTATAATATATATATATAAATTTTCAGCATACATATGATATGTGGCAAAGTGATCACAAGTGTCGCATCAAGGTGATGGGTATTTGAGTGTTTGTTGTATTATTCTTTCCATTTTTCTTTATGTTTGAATTTTCCATTAGGAAAAGTTGTGGAAAAACCTGTAAAACCAATAAAATCAGGATAGCAACATAAGTTGAATGTGATGAAGGATATTGTTTTACTCATCACACTTTGCTGGGTGACCAGGAGGGCGGCAGCTGCTGCTGCCATTGTAATTTTCAGGGGCACCCACAAAACCTGCTGTTAGGAGAAGACTCAGTTGTGGAATGTTTTTATGGGGCATTATGAAGTTGTTTGGTCTTCTCTTGATTTGATGCCAAATCCGACGAATAAAATCTACTCCGTTCTTTTATATTTACCTCGAGACACAGTAATTTTCTCGGTGCTGGTATGATCCTAAAGGGAAACAACATTCCAGCCAGATGTGGCTGACAGTACCTGGCTGTAACGTGCTCATGCGGATGTCCAGGCTGCCAGCGCTGGTGGCTGCCTGCTCTGCCCCACACCATCAGCACAGTGATGACAGCTCTGCGCTAAGCACGGCGTGTGATCCAGTTTTGGCCGACAGGATGAATACAAAAGTCATTCATTAGGTGAGGCTTCTGGACACCTTCGTAGAGGAGACACACTTGGTGGCCATGTGGCTTCAGCCCTTTACTCTTTGCACCTCTCCCCTCCCCCCATTGTGCAGCAGCCATCGTGCAGCTGGACGATAAACACCTCACAGCCTGCTGCAGAGGACCTGAGTTGGAAGACAGGAGGAAGCTCTGTCCTTGGTGACATCCTTGAACAGTAGCATCTGCCCTAGACTACCTTTCTCTAAAAATAAACTCTTATGTGGTTATGCCAGTGTCCATTGACTTAACTTCCAAAGAAAGACATTCCTTAAGGATTCATTCAGAAAATACTAATGTTAAATGTTTAGATTATCATACGTAGCATGAATGTAGATGCAAAAATTCTTAACAAAATATTACCAAATAGAATTAAGAAATATATAAGAAGAATTATACATGATGCACAAGAGTGGGATTTTGTTGTTGTTGTTGTTGTTGTTTTGAGACAGAGTCGCCGCTCTGTTGCCTAGGCTAGAGTGCCGTGACATCAGCCTAGCTCACAGCAACCTCAAACAATCCTGGGCACAAACAATCCTCCTGCCTCAGCCTCCTGAGTAGCTGGGACTACAGGCATGCGCCACCATGCCCGGCTAATTTTTTCTATATACATTTTTAATTGTCCAGCTAATTTCTTTCTATTTTTTTAGTAGAGACGGGGTCTCGCTCTTGCTCAGGCTGGTCTTAAACTCCTGAGCTCAAATGATCCACCTGCCTCGGCCTCCCAGAGTGCTAGGATTACAGGCGTGAGCCACTGCGCCTGGCCACAAGTGGGATTTTTTTAAAGCTTGACATTTATTTAATACTGCCTGCACACACAATCTATTATATTCATCAGGTTTCCTATGACACTGTAGATCTTGTCCATATTAGCATTTGACACAGAAATTGAAAGTGAATATTGAACCAATTATGAAAAATATGGAGCAGTGGTTTCTTTGCCTGAAAAGCATTGCCACTTCTCAAGAGATGTGTTCTGCCCAAGGAAGGGAACGTTACGTTCAGCCACCTGCTCCCTCCTGAACAAGTGGGATTTATTCAAGGAATGCAAGTCTCGTTCAATATTCAAAAACCAAGCAATGTAATCCATGTTAACAGGCTAAAGAAGAAAAATCATATGATCATATCAATTGATCTAGAAAATACACTTGAAAAAATTCAATACCCATTGATGATTAAAAAAAAAACCCCAACTCCCAGAAAGCTAGGAATTGAAGGGAACTTCCTCAACATGATACAAAAATCTATAAGAAACTTACAGCTAACATCGTAAAGGTGAAAAACCGAATGCTTTCTCCCTAAAACCAGGAGCAAGGTAAGGACGTCCCCTCTCACTACTACTATTAAACAGAGTACTGGAAGTTCTAGCCAGGGCAGTAAGTCAAGAAAAGGAAATTGAAAGCATACAGATTAGAAAAGTGAAAAATAAAACTATCTCTGTCTGCAAATGATATGATTGTCTTCTTTCCTCATGAAAGAAGCCAAAGATCTAAATAAATGGGAGACATATACTTTCATGGGTTGGAAGACTCAACATTGAAAAGGTATTAATTCTCCCCATATTGACATACAATATAATTCCTATCAAAATCCCAGAAAGAAATTTTGTAGATATAGACAAGATTATTCTAAAATTTATATGGGAAGGCAAAGGACCTAGAACAGTGATTCCAACGGTGTATACCGCAGCACAATTCTGGTACTAACCACCCAGTCTTAGCACAGACTTCAGAAATTAAAGGGCATGGTCCCCAACAAAACTGCTCCCATTTCAAATGCCAGCCACAGTTGGGGTCCCCAGGACACCTGCACTTCTGAACAACTGGCTACAAATCTGAAGGATTCCCACGACCTCCTCAGGTTTGATAATTCACCAAAATGACTCACAGGACTCAGGAAAGCTCTATACTTATGATTACAGTTTTATTATAAAGCATACAAACCAGGAACAGTCAAATGAAGAGATAGGCGGGGAGAGGCCTGGGAGGGTAGTGAATGCAGAACTTTTGTACCCTCTCCCCATGGAGTCAAGGCACATCACCCTCCTGGCATATCCATGTGCTCACCAACCAGGAAGCTCCACCAGGCTTTAGTGTCCAGAGTTGTCATTGAGGTTTCATCATGTAGGCATGGCTGGTTGAACACTGGCCCCCTTGCTGTGGAGGTTGGGCTGGCTCAAGCCCCAATCCTATAATCAAGTGTTTGTCCTTTCTGGTGACCAGCCCCTCTGAGCCGTTTCATCTCTCAGTGTAAACTCAGGTGGGATCCAAAGGGCTCATGAATAATAGACATTCCCATTACTTGGGAAATTCCAAGGATTTAATCTCCCTACCAGGATCCAGGAGCAAAGGCCAGTCAAATTCTTTGTTATATAACAATAGCTGGGACAACTTTGAAAAAAAAGAATAAAGTGGGAGGACCCTCTCTACCTGCTTTTAAGACTTATCGTATAGCTACAGTAATCAACTCTGTGTGACATTGGCAGAGGAATAGGCATACAGATTGAAGGAACAAAATAGAGAACCCAGAAATAGACCCACACAGTATGACCAGATGATTTTTCACAAAGGTGCAAAGGTCACGCAATGGAGGAAAGAGAGTCATTTCAATGAAGGGTGCTGAGCAAATGGACACCAATAGGCAAAACATTAAAACCTTACCATGAACCTCACACCTTTTACAAAGTTGGCTGAAAGTGGATCATAGGTTTAAATGTAAATCATAAAACTGGAAACTTTTTAGAAAATAACATAGGGGAAAATCTTTGGGACCTAAAGCTTGGTATAGAGCTCTTGAACATGACAAGTTCAGTCCTTAAAGAAAAAAATGGATCAATTGGATTTCATCAAACTTAAAAACTTTTACTCTTTAAAAGACTCTGTCGGCAGGGCGTGGTGGCTCACACCTGTAATCCTAGCACTCTGGGAGGCCGAGGCAGGCGGATTGTTTGAGCTCAGGAGTTCGAGACCAGCCTGAGCAAGAGCGAGACCCGTCTCTACCAAAAATAGAAAGAAATTAATTGGACAGCTAAAAATATATAGAAAAAATTAGCCGGGCATGGTGGCGCATGCCTGTAGTCCCAGCT